>JAVJIF010029615.1:0-52758 GCA_038442645.1 Agave tequilana | reverse complement strand
ACTTTGTCCCTTTGACGATGCGAGCGTGAGATTCCCTTCTCGCCTGGTTCGGGGAATCGGAGAACGGAAGGTTGGTAGAACCCTCTTGTTCTTCTCAAAAACGCCTTCACTTAGGAATTCCTTCTCGCCTGGTTCCAGAGAATCCTTGAGAGGAAGGAAGGTATTAGGGTATCAACACATTGATTAGAGAAGCAGTTCTCTAAAGTCTCTAAATTCTTAGAAGCAAGAGAATAGATCTCTGTTTAGACCTCTCTATGCGCGCCTTGTGCAGTCGTGAAGAAATCCTCTCGTGCAGGGGTCTCTCTTGTGTCTTTTCTCCTTGTGCCCTTGGGGGCTATTTATAGGGAAGCAGGGTATAATTGTCCCTTGAAAATATAAAACAGATTGAATCAAATCTATTTAAATCTGAAAAGTATCCTTGTTACAAGGCTAGAATCAGCTTCTACGAAGCTAAAAGTGCAGTAGATCGTCTCTTCTGATTTGTTTTTAATCCTTTCCATATAATTGGAAGATCTCCCTTGATCCCCTTACTCGTTTTAGGAGAGTTAAGAGATTATGGCAATCAACGCCAAATTTGATCTCAGATTTGATCTTGATTAGATTTGATCTCGATCCGAATAGATTTGGCTCATCTGGAGATTAATTGGTCAAAGGTTGACCATGACAGACCCACAACGGAGCTGCCTGCGTCGAGCTCACAGCGGAGTTGGAAGGCGCATGTGGCGAAGTCAGAAGAAAGCTCTTCAGTGGAGCTAGATAACATCTGTGGCGAAGCTACCGAACATCCTTCTGCGTGGTTGCCTGTGGCTTCAAGCGAAGCTAACTTTCTGCAGAGTTAACTGAGCACTTCAGGCGAAGCTATAAGTTAGCTTCCTGACGGAGCTGTGAATAGCTTCAAGCGAAGTTAGGTAATCTTAGCCTCTCAGGTGAGGCTATCCCTTTGAACTCATGTGATGCTAAGTGCTAGCATCTTAGACCTGCTGAGGTCTGTTTAGAGACAATCTGGGCTTACTGTCTGCTTCACTGGATCAGTAGAGTCCAAATTGTTGCTTTGTCCCTTGGGGATGAGTGAAAACTGGTCGTCAGCTTATCTGTCACTTGTCTTTTGTAAATGTCAACAAGTACAGAACTGGTCGTAGCTTGTCTATCGCTTGTCTTTTATAAATGTCAACAAGTTTAGACATTGTTCAGGCCAGTCAGCTTATCTCTCACTTGTCTTTTATAAATGTCAACAAGTTTAGACATTGTTCAGGCCAGTCAGCTTATCTCTCACTTGTCTTTTATAAATGTCAACAAGTTTAGACATTGTTCAGGCCAGTCAGAATCTTGTCTTTTTAAAGTGTCAATAGGACCAAGGTGTAAACAAGATGACCCTGAGATGGTATTTCAAGATTGGTCATACAACCTAGATATTTTCAATGTTAGGATCGTGCATGATCCTATATATTTGGGGGATAATAACAATATAGATCAGAAAAAGGTCATAAAAGGTGGGTTTCTTGATGATTTACAAGTTTTAGATTGGGTAGCATTGCTTGGCCCAATCAGGCCACCACCGGAGCCACCACTTGAGGTCACATTTTGCCTTCCCTTTCTTCTTTGTCATGCATACACGCATTCATTCATACATTGAGGACAATGCATGAGATAAGTGTGGGGGAGGGTTTACTAACATACTAACATAGGTAGATACTAACAAATTTTTTTAAAAAAAACTTTTTGCAAAAGAACATATTCTGTCTTATTTTTTTGTAAGTAATTAAGTTAATTTTAAGTAATAGGAATCTTATTAGGATTTTTTTAACACTTAGGCCAAAATAAAAGTATTTGTTTTATTTTTAGGTTTAGAAGGAAAATTTGAAAAGTTATTTAGTCTTAATAATTTTATCTTGATGAAATATGCATGCTTTATACACTTACACACTTGGGATTCAAAATAAAGACTCTTGTGTCTTAGAAAAAAATATATACAAAATAAACAAATCTAATGATGGATTATCTAGGTGTTTTGGTCTAAGAAGCCTTCATACTTACGTGAAAGGTAATTAGATAAGTTTGAAAAAAATAAAAATATATCATATATGTATTACACATCTAATAATCAATTAGTTAGGTATTAGGGCCTCAAAAAGCCTTGATACTTACACAAAAGAAAATTAGATGAGTTATACATATTAAAAAAAGGGAAAAAAAAGAAGTGCTTAAAGGGCAACGAAGTGGTAATACTTCAAACTTTGGCAAAAAAAATTATATATATATACAAGGCATAAGAGTTGAAGTTGAAGAATCTCAATTATAAATTCGTGTTCACAAAGATGCATATGACTTAGAGTAGATAATAGACTCGATGAGAAATTCAGTTTGAATCCTAACCAAAATTGATAAATAAATATTTGAATAAGACTAAGTATAAGAATGATCAATTTGGTATTCCTAAAACTTATAAATTTCTTAACTTTTACAAAGATATTTCAAATATTATTCTCTTTCAAAAATTGAATTTCAAAAATATTAATATTTTATTTTTTCTTTATGAATTTTGTGGGTGTAATTCACTGAAAACCCTCACGAGAAACACTCGTCTTCTAGCATAACCTAGAGGTTTAACGGCTTGTTCAAGTGCTAGTGCGTGATTCCTACGAAAGTGAGTTAGGTTAGATTAAATTAGTTTCTAACATTTGGTTTTGCTCGAGGACGATCAAAAGATAAGTGTGGGGGTGTGATTGTACTCCAAAATTACATTTTTATTATCACTTTTGCACATATATCCTTGATCATTTCTTTATTAATTAATGTTATTAACCTTCCTTTTGATTATGGTGTGTAGTTACTTAAATGAGAGCATAAACATACAAGAAGCTTTATTTTATCCCTAATCCTCTCTAAAGTTGGATTTTAAATTGAATCCAAAGGAGGAAAGGATTAATCTTCATCTCCTAAATTTAAGTTCAAATTCAGAAGATAAAATCCTAGAAACATGAAGGGGATAAAGCTAATCTTAAAAGGAAAAAGGAGGATAATTCAAATTAAATGGAGTTCAAAATCAATTCAGACTCGATTCTGACTGTATATCTTTTAGTATTCGGATCGTAACTTTCGCTCTAGATACTTAAATCTGATGATTTAAGATGCTACAGAAAGAAAACTTGAAGGACTACAATAGTTATGTTTACCACTCTGTCTAATTCATCTGTTGGATGAGTCATATTTAGAAAACAACACGCTGACTTGCTGCAGGACTGAGTTCCTTGTTGAATTAGGAAACCTTCTAATATGTATCCTATTGTGGTTAGATTTGAGGCCTATTTAAAGAGCCTGAAATCTCTCATTATAAAACATCTCCACATCAGAGATCATAACTTAGGATATTTCTTTTAGTCTCTTCTCCAAATTTCTTTTGTATTTTTAGATTTTAGTTCTACTTCTAATTCAAGGTTTGTGAGAAGGAGAAGTCATTGTAATTCGAGGTGACAGATCAATACAAGGTGCTTTCTTTCTTTTCATATCTCTTTTGTTATTTACTTTATTTTTTACATTTTCTTATTTTTTTATTTATTTCTTGCTTTCTTTACTTGTCATGTTTACCATGAGTAGCTAGATTTTTCTCATGGCTTCTAAGACATCACCATCATCACATCTAATGTCTAATAGATAACCATATTAGATCATATGCATGCCTACACCAATTTTTATTCTTGAAGACTCATTAGGATAAGCGACTAGGTCAAATATCTGCTAATAATTCTTAACTGTTTTTCTTAATCTATGCTTGATGGAAAATCTTGATATTTTAATGTTAACGTTGATTAGTGTTATTTCAAAAAGGGTTAAGATTTGCTAAATACTTCCTAATGATTTTTTCTTACTTTATACTTGATTGACAACCTTGATATTGTAATGTTAAAACATTGATGGTGTTATTTCAAATCTAACCTAGTTTCTATCTTGTGTATCTTGCTTGGTTTTGGTAGAATATCATGTTTAGGATTTGTGAAGTAATTATCTATCTAGTATTAGCATGTATGATGGTTGATTATTAGTAAGCTGTGAAACTTTCTTTTAGTTTGATTCTTTATCCACATACAATTCATCTTTTTTTTCTAAGTTATTTAAACAGAGAAGATAATAATAGGACAATATTACCAAAAGCTTCCATCGCATCTCTCCCTGAGGTTCGACCCGTTTAGCTCTTACTACAGCGGTTAAATTGCAAAGATTTAGAGTTAAACTCAGTCACATACATACACTTTTTATTTCTCTGTACTTGTTTTGTGCAATCAGAGAGATTAGAGACAATCCATTTGGATTGAATAATATCATTTTGAGACTGAATCACGAATTCCATACTTTTTTCTAAGTCAATCAGTTCTTCTTGTTGTGGTTGGACTTGAAAATTAGAGTAAGGATCTTGGATTTAGAAATTGTTTGGAAAATTGAGTCTGCTATGATTTGTACTTGTCGTGTGGACTCAAGAAAGGCTTCAAAAATTTTTCTAAAGAAGATTTTTCTTCAAAAGTTCATCTTGATATGGAGTATGTGAAGCTATTTGTTGATAAGGTTGTTGATAGTAAGAATCGGAGGAATTGTATCCCACTGACTTGGTTAAGAGTGATGATGATTATCCTATTCTTGTTCATAATACTGAGATTGGGGCATATATTGATTCAGATAAGACCAATCAGTCATACTTGGTTGGTTAGAGTTATGTAATGTCGGGTTGGCAATATCAGAATTGAAAGAAGTTGGGGTGAAATATGGATTTGAGTTATAATCAGAATAATTGTAATTATAATCTATTTTCACAAGAACAAATAAAAACAAACAAATAAACAATCAAGAAAATAAAAAAATCTCGCCTATGTTAGGGTAGAGCTTAGACCTAGACGACTCCTAACTGTTGATTATCCACAGAGGTATATTGCAGAACCTGACCATAAGTTAATCGGTCAGGTAGGTAAGATTGGTGAGAGGTATCCGTGCCTAAGCAACGGCCTAATTATGTCAAACCACAGCCATCGGGTTTCGCCCCCTCAATCCCCAACCTTAGACACCGACTTGGCAAGAGTAACTTCTAACAATTTTTCCCTTAGGTCAATCCCTATTTGAGTCCGAGATGTCCCTAGGGCCAACGTCTTCATAATTTTAAATTAGGATGGGTTAGTGAGTGAGGAGATGATTTTTGGGCTAAGAAAGGACAATGACTTTCCCACCTTATCTTATTTAAGGGTATGCCCTTAGATCATTTTCGTGCTCGTGTGCAAGTATATAGCAAAAATAACACCCAAGTAATATAACATACAAGTGTGTTGCCTAAGCTATATGCAATGCATACGTACCTTTTTCTCCAGCACTCTTCAGCAGTAATGTAAAGAAATGAAATAGACAGGTGCCCAAAGATGCAAGAGTCTAAACATTTATTAGCATTTACAAAGTAACAAATTACTGTTGATTAGAAATATGTACAGAGTGAGTTAACAGATAAACTAATAACTGCAGAGAGTTAATCTCTAAAAAGCAACCTGCAAGAGACTACAGTTAGTAGTTCATCATATTTGTGGGCTCTGATGCTCTGCCTACTTGGACAGAGGCACAGAGTAGCAATATGTCCACTGTAGCTCCTAGTTTTGTGTAATTAGCCCCTGTACACCAAATAACAATGAAAAGGGATTAATTCGTTAAAAACTAAAAAGAAAGAAAACTTACAGTCCCTCCTTGGCAACGGCGCCAAAATTATGATCGAGCCAAACCTGCACAAAAAAACAAAAGTTTAGAACAGTGCTCGGTCCTCAATTCTACTGTGTAGCCTAGGGCTAACGGGTCGTGATCTATAGGTAGAGACAGCGATGGAAGCGTTGTGTAAGTTTCTCTCTTTTAATTTATCAAAACTAGTTAATATTTATCTTCTCAGTTTATAAAAAGAAAATAAAATTATTATGTTAAGTTAAGAAGTAGATGGTAGAAGAAGAGATTGTGGTGTTGTTGTTTTATTTATAAAAAAAAGAAATACTAAAAAAAGAGAATTATAAATGAACTGAAAAAGAAAATAAAATGAGTACTTACCTCTACCGTTGAATCATAATAATGACTAACCTTAGCATGAAGTAAAGCAAAGCAAATAGAAAGAGTAACTTTAACACGATACTTGGCCAGATTGAGTACGATGAAGAAAAGTGAAAAAACTTCATTGATGTCACCTTCAATATAAGTCTCTTGAAAAAGAATTATAATAGTGTCACTCTAAATAACTCTTCCTCTCTTTTCTCATGTAACTCTTGTTGGCCCAGAGGCCTTCCACTCTAGTTTTGATGATGATTAACTCATGTAGTTATAGTTTACTAATAATCTTGTGATATTTAGTTTCAGATATTTAACTAAGATATTAGAAGGTGATTAGCTTCAACAAAGGCGTTTTGGAGCTTTCACATGGTAATTCAAGAGCTCGAGCGTCAAAGTTCATATCTAGCACTCTTGGAGTCAAGCTCGGGGAATCACGTTTGGATCGAGTCAGCTTGGAGACGGCGTTCTACAAGAAGGCTTCGGTTTGTTTAGTTAAGATTTAATTTAGATCCATTGTAAATATTAGATAGTGCGATATGCTCAAGTTCACAACACACACACTTGTTTTAAGTTTCATGTTTATTGGTTTTGGTTTTCAGTTTAACCGATCTTGGTTTTCATGAATAGATAAAATCAAAATAAGCTTACATGGTTTAATGTATATTAGATTTGATCTATATACATCTATGCTTCAATACTTAGAAAAACTTATTTGATAAGTCTACTTCATGAGTTTGGAGTTTTGTATTTTAACAAAACTTATTTTTAGATTTAATATCAAAAACATAGATATAATACCTTTCATGTATATTGGATTCTATCCATATATAACATGCTTCAAAGTTGTTTAAGTATCATGTTTTTGTATTTACATGTGTTTTGAAAAAATCAGATTTCTATTTCAAAAATTCAAGTTTTAGAAAATACAGTTTTTGGTTTAAGACAAATTTTTCAAGTCACAAAAATGGTTCAAAAAATTTAAAATATGTGTTGAATTTTTATCACACATGTTTGCATTTTAAAGATATAATAAGAACTGATTTTTGTGGTATTTATGTGATTTTATGGGATTTAATTAAAAAACCCAAGTTTTTAAGACCCATATTAGCTGGACTGGCTGGCCGCCGGTCGACCGGACCGGTCGACCGTAGCAGTGGGCGGTCGATCGGGCCGCTCGATCGATGTGCATAGAGCGTGCACGCAGCCAGGCTGGGGAGGCCGGTCGACCGGGTCGGTCGACCGTCAGAGAGCTCTGCTCTCTGGAAAAGCCTCCGGTCGACCGGTCAGAGAGTCTGCTCTCTGTTTCTAGCTCGGTCGACCGGGCGGTCGACCGGCTAGAGAGCAATTGCTATCTGGATCTGGAACGGTCGACCGGGCGGTCAACCGGAGGGCTCAACGGTCAAAAATTTGACCGTTGGCCGGTACCGGCGGTCTACCAGAAGGGCAATCTGGCCCTTTTCAGCTGCCAACGGGCAGATTTCTAATGGGGCTATAAATACCCCATTTGAGTTGGTTTTTCAACAAGAATTTTTAAGAGCAAAACTTCCATCTTCTCAAGTGTTTTAATACAAGTTTTCAAAAGAGTTTTTAAGCTAAAAGATTTATCTTTTATTTATTTTAAAGGGTTGGAAAAATCAAGAAAAGGAGAAGTCTTTGGGATTGTTTTTGATCTTCAATTTATATTCATTCTAGAAGTTTTCTCAAGAGTTTTTCTTTGAGTTTTTGATTTTCAAACTCTTTATTTCTCACACTTGAGCTTATCATTCTATCCTACCTATAGGATCTTTGTTTTAGTGAGAAAATTGGTTTGTGGTTGTTAGACCACCAAGTTGTAAACCTTCCATTGATTGTGATATCCCTCTAATGAGAGGTGATTGAGTTGTTATCCCTCAAGTGTGAGGTGATTGTGAAAGTGATATTTTGTTCCTTTAGTGAGAGGTGGAGATTGTGTTGGAATCCCTCAAGTGTGAGGTGATTGTTGTTTGTGTGGCTAAGTGCCTATCCCTCTAAGTGTAGAGGTGATTTGTTTTGTGCCTTGCCTCTAAAAGTAGAGGTTGTATTAGTTGAGAGAGGAGTTGTGTACTCCCAATCGTATTTGTCCCAAATCCTCAGTGGAGGTTCCCTGTGTGGGAAGTCCTGTGTGGACGAGTTAGTGAAAATCCTTCTGTGTGAAGGCAGGGATGTAGAGCTATGTGCTCAAACCTCGAAACATATCTCAGTATTTGCGTTTGATCCACTTTCTCTAACTCTCTCTCTTACATTTGTGCATTGATTCATATTGACATATCACATACATGCTTGTGTTGTTTGTGTGTGCCCATACTTGTGTTTAACCAAGAGAGCTTTACATAGCACCTCAACTCTTATTTAGAGGAATTCAGAGGAGTTAGTCCAGAGCCCTTCACCGGAAATTCGGCTACACTCTTTGGTTACACTAAGTGTATTGCAATTAGTTTTTAATTTTCACATTATTGTTCATAGATTAGCTGTACACCTATGCACCCCCTCTAGGTGTACTTTCAATTGGTATCAGAGCCTACGCTCCTGATATTAGGTTTAGCCACTTAGGAGTGTGATCTTGGTTTTGCTAATCTAGATTTACATTTGCACACTTATATTATTTACACACATTCATGGACTTCATGACCCCACCTATGTTTGATACTTCCAACATTATTGTTTGGAAGGCTAGGATGTCCATGTACCTAAAAACCCTAGGCTTGCATGTTTTCCTTACCGCTACCAAGAAATCCTATCTTGGTAATAGCAAGTATATAGAGGCCAATGCACAAGCCCTAACGGCACTCAGAAGTACGCTTAACAAAGAATATCTTATGTTGGTTTCTCATTGTGCTTCCGCTTTTGCAGTGTGGAACACTTTGACCTCCTTCGAACTCAAACGCCAAACATTATAAAGAAGGAATCTAGTGGAGAAGAATCCGACCAACGTTGCTTCATAGTCCAAGGGAATGACTCCCTTGAGGTACATTCGGATACTCAACTAGATAGTGCTAGTTCTTCTTGTGATGATTATGTTGATCCTGATGCATTGAATGAGGAGCTATCTATTATTTGTGAGAACCTATTGGAAAAATATAAAGCTTTGAAAAGAAGAGCCTTGATTTAAATAAAGAGAATAAAGATTTATTTTCAAAACTTGAGTTGGTTTTGCAAGAGAAGGTTGAGATTTCTAATGAAAGGGATTCATTGAAATCTAAACTTGATCTTGTCTTAAATGAAAATAAGATTTTGAAAAATAAAAATGATTGCAATGATGTTTTGAAGATAAATGAGATCTTGTCTTCAAAACTTGATTTTGTATTAAAAGAAAATGAATCTTTGAAAAACAAGATTACTTCAATTTCAAAGGATTTAGATTTGTTTTCAAAGAAAAATACTATTTTGCAAAATGATATAGATTCACATGTTTGCCATGCTAATATAGTTTCACCTTCTATTGCATGCACCTCTTCTTCTATAATTGAAAATGATATTTGTATGCTTAAGAAGAATGTTGATTGTTTTGGGCTCCACTTTGAGCCAATGTGCTTTGAATCACTCACTGTTGGAATTTATATTTCGAAAGAAATAAGTTCCATCTATGCATGCACACAAACCACGGCATACACATGCTCCTCACGCTCACACTCATCACACTTTTTATGCTCATGTGTACACTTGTACACATTATGGACGTAAGGGCCACCTTACTAAATTTTGTTATGATAGGATACATGATTCTAATTTGGCAAATAAATTTATTTGGGTTAGGAAAGGAGCCAACCCCCATGGACCTAAAAGAGTATGGGTACTAAAGACCACTCCAATTTTATTTGATATAGGTGTGGGCTCTCACATGATGTGGAGTGATGGTGCCTTGAGGTGGATGCGTTCCGAGCTTAAAGAGGACTATTTGGATGCATCACTTTCAAGGGAAGTTTGGTGGGAGGACTACCTTGGTTTGGAGACATAGAGGTATACCCTCATCGTTTTGATAACGATCTCTAACTCCCATTTTTATTTACATGCTTTTTATATTATTGATTTTTAGCATGTCATGTTTTAATGTTCATTATGCCATATGCCATGTTTATTAGTCCTATGACATACATGATTAGTATTTAAGATCACCCATGTTTATATGGACCTATATTTTGTATTCTCACATTTGTTTAGCTATTGTGTATATCATAGATCTAATGCATGTTCATTTACCATAATGATCATATAAGTTTTATTTTGATTTATATGCTTCATATTTTGATTACATGTTTAGATGTTAGTTTTCATTAAAACTTAGGTATATACTTGTACAACTAGTAAGCCACAAATAGATTATTATATGTTTGGGCTTGAATGCTCATTTGTACCCATTAGATGTACTAGTATAGTTTAGTTTTGATGATTCATACATTTTGACTTGTATTTCATATTTTTGACATGTTTTTCATGTTTATGTTAAACTTCATGTATATGTCTGTTTTGTCTAAACTAATAGTTATACATATACATCCTTGAGCCACTTGCCTTCATGCATATATTTTTGTGGACTCGTTCATGTTTGGATATGTATGTATGCTCTAGTTTGTACAAAACATACATATGCCTTGAATGTTAAATTATTTGATGAAAATTAGATTTTCTTATTTTTCATGTTTTAAGAAATTTCATTTTTAGCCAAATGGCCTATTTTCATGACTATGTCTTTCACAAAACTTGTACACTCATATTACTTGATATGTTCTCATGATTTGTTTTCATGAGTATTATATGTGCTATATAGAGTTTGTGTGATATTGGTTTAGTGATTTTCATGTTTTATGGAATATATTCTTGTTTTATTCCTTACTTGAAGGATTTCGTACTATTTTTAAAATCTATCATATAACTAGTTGCGGTATTCTTCATTTAGTAGAGTTTTCAAACGTGTTATATTATTTTCAAACTTATTTTTGAAAACCCCTACCCTTCCAAGGGCGGTTGGTTGGGCGACCATACCTTGTATGCTCATTATTAAAAATCTATTTAAAACATGTGCATGAAATGGGTGGTAGGAAGTATGAGTTATACACTTGATCTTATTTTGTTTTTAATTGATATCATTGCATCTTTTCAATTGGTATCACTATTGACTTTCTTTTTGCATACTCATATATGTTTTTATATATGTATGCTTAAACTTTAAATAGTATCAACTTCGATTGGTATTCAATTTTTCATACATATATATATATATATATATATATATATGTATATATATATATATATATATGTATATATATATATATATATGTATATATATATATATATATATATATATATATAGTATATATAATATATATATATGTATATATATATATATATATGTATATATATATGTATTTTATTTGTGCTTACTATATCTCTATATCTTTGAGTACAAATTTCTGTTATGCTAAGCTTGATTCCTTAAATGACAGTTATATTTCAATTGATTATTGTTCAATTGATATCTTATACAAGCATATGCATCATTTGTTTGATATTTCATAAAGGGGGAGAAAATTCATATTTCACCTTTCAATTGGTTTTGTTTACCTTTGGTATTTTACTCCCACACTTTATATTGATTTTTTTGGTATCATACGCTCCTAATAAAAATCATTTTCAATTGGTATCTGTTTCATTATTTGCAATTGTTTATGTTTCATTTTCAATATTGGTATTAAACATATTAAATTGATATTATTCTCTATTTGGTATCTCCATTACAAAATGAGTTTAGTGTTTAACCAAAAAGATTGGTTTATGTTTCATTTTCAATATTCTCTATTTGGTATCTCCATTACAAAATGAGTTTAGTGTTACTCCCACACTTTATATTGATTTTTTTTGGTATCATACGCTCCTAATAAAAATCATTTTCAATTGGTATCTGTTTCATTATTTGCAATTGGTTTATGTTTCATTTTCAATATTGGTATTAAACATATTAAATTGATATTATTCTCTATTTGGTATCTCCATTACAAAATGAGTTTAGTGTTTAACCAAAAAGATTGGTTTATATTTTTAAATTGGTATCAAATGTGTAAAATATTTTTAATTGGTACTAATTTTTACAATTGGTATTAAGATTACCTATATGTTTATGTCTTTCAATTGATATCAAAATTCTTGTTAGTTTCTTCAAAATGTTTTATTTATTTTCAATTGGTATCATCATTTGGTATCATGATGCTTCTATGTATACCTTTGCACTAAAATTGATATATTTTTTTCCAATTGGTATCATAATGTTTTGATTTGATTTCACCCCTTGTTGATTTTTGTTTCAGACAAAAAGGAGGGGAGAACATTGTTTTATTATTTTTTTTAACCCCTTTGTTGATGATTGACAAAAAGGGGGAAAGTATTTTAGTATATATGTATGTTTATTTAAGTTTATATTAAAAACATTTATTTTATGTTTTGTTGATATTAGTATCAAGATAATGGACATTAGTATCAAGAACATATTTTTGTTTTTTTTTATTGTTGGTATCAAGAACTTTTATTGAAATTTTATTGTTGGTATCAAGAGCTTTTATTGAAATTTTTATTAGTATCAAGAGCAATTATTTAAAGAACATGTTTATTTTAAGTTTATATTTTCAATTAGTATTTAAGAACATGTTTATTTTAAAAAGTGGGAGAATTAATATATTTTAAAAATTTAGTATCAAAAGCATGTTTATTTCATTGTTTTATGCATGTTTATGCATATTCATGTTTAACATTCATTGCATATCTTTATAGTTTATTGATATGCATGAGTTAAGGGGGAGCTTCTTTGAAGCTTAACTCTAATCCATGTATATATAACTCCATGAGTTTTGTCATCATCAAAAAGGGGGAGATTGTTGGCCCAGAGATCTTCCACTCTAGTTTTGATGATGATTAACTCATGTAGTTATAGTTTAGTAATAATCTTATGATATTTAGTTTTAGATATTTAACTAAGATATTAGTAGGTGATTAGCTTCAACAAAGGTGTTTTGGAGCTTTCACATGGTGATTCAAGAGCTCGAGCGTCAAAGTTCATATCTAGCACTCGTTGGAGTCAAGCTCGGGGAATCACGTTTGGATCGAGTCGGCTTGGAGATGACGTTCTACAAGAAGGCTTCGGTTTGTTTAGTTAAGATTTAGTTTAGATCCATTGTAAAGATTAGATAGTGTGATATGCTCAAGTTCATAACACACACACTTATTTTAAGTTTCATGTTTATTGGTTTTGATTTTCAGTTTAACCAATCTTGATTTTCATGAATAGATAGAATCAAAACAAGTTTAGGTTTAATGTATATTAGATTTGATCTATGTACATCTATACTTCAATACTTAGAAAAACTTATTTTGACAAGTCTACTCATGAGTTTGGAGTTTTGTATTTTAACAAAACTTATTTTTAGATTTAATGTCAAAAATATAGATATACTACCTTTCATGTATATTGGATTCTATCCATATACAATATGATTCAAAGTTGTTTAAATATCATGCTTTTATATTTACATGTGTTTTGAAAAATCAGATTTCCATTTCAAAAATCTAAGTTTTGAAAAATACAGTTTTTGGTTTAAGACAAATTTTTCAAGTCACAAAAATGGTTCAAAAAGTTTGAAATATGTGTTGAATTTTTGTCACACATGTTTGCATTTCAAAGATATAATAAGAACTTATTTTTGTGGTATTTATGTGATTTTATGGATTTAATTAACAATAAAAACCCAAGTTTTTAAGACCCATATTAGCTGGACTGGCTGGCTGCCGGTCGACCGGACCGGTCGACCGTAGTAGTGGACGGTCGACCGGGTCGGTCAACTGACGTGCACAGAGCGTGCACGCAGCCAAGCTCGGGAGGCCGGTCGACCGGGTCGGTCGACCGCCAGAGAGCTCTGCGTTCTGGAAAAGCCTCCGGTCGACCGAGTCGGTCGACCGGTCAGAGAGTCTACTCTCTGTTTCTAGCTCGGTCGACCGGGCGGTCGACCGGCTAGAGAGCAGTTGCTCTCTGGATCTGGCGTGGTAGACCGGAGGGCTCAACGGTCAAAAATTTGACTGTTGGCCGGTCGACCGGCCGGTCGACCAGCAGGGCAATCTGGCCCTTTTCAGCTGCCAACGGGTAGATTTCTAATGGGCTATAAATACCCCATTTGAGTTAGTTTTTCAACAAGAATTTTCAAGAGCAAAATTTTCATCTTCTCAAGTGTTTTAATATAAGTTTTCAAAAGAGTTTTTAAGCTAAAAGATTTATCTTTTATTTGTTTTAAAGGGTTGGAAAAATCAAGAAAAGGAGAAGTCTTTGGGACTAGTTTTGATCTTCAATTTATATTCATTCTAGAAGTTTTTCCAAGAGTTTTTTCTTTGAGTTTTTAATTTTTAAACTCTTTATTTCTCACACTTGAGCTAAACATTCTATCCTACCTATAGGATCTTTATTTTAGTGAGAAAATTGGTTTGTGGATGTTAGACCACCAAGTTGTAAACCTTTCATTGATTGTGATATCTCTCTACTGAGAGGTGATTGAGTTGTTATCCCTCAAGTGTGAGGTGAATGTGAAAGTGATATTTGGCTCCCTCTAGTGAGAGGTGGAGATTGTGTTGGAATCCCTCAAGTGTGAGGTGATTGTTATTTGTGTGGCTAAGTGCCTATCCCTCTAAGTGTAGAGGTGATTTGTTGTGTGCCTTGCCTCTATGAGTAGAGGTTGTATTGGTTAAGCGAGGAGTTGTGTACTCCCAATTGTATTTGCCCTAAATCCTCAGTGGAGGTTCCCTGTGTGGGAAGTCCTATGTGGACGAGTTAGTGGAAATCTTTCTATGTGAAGGCGGGGACGTAGAGCTGTGTACTCGAACCTCGAAACATATTTCGGTGTTTGCGTTTGATCCACATTCTCTAACTCTCTCTCTTACATTTGTGCATTGATTCATATTGACATATCATATACATACTTGTGTTGTATGTGTGTGCCCATACTTGTGTTTAACCAAGAGAGCTTTACATAGCACCTCAACTCTTATTTAAAGGAATTCAGAGGAGTTAGTCCAGATCCCTTCACGGGAATTCGGCTACACTCTTTGGTTACACTAAGTATGTTACAATTAGTTTTTATTTTCCGCATTATTATTCATAGATTAGCCGTACACCTATTCACCCCCCTCTAGGTGTACTTTCAACTCTCTCTAACCTAAAAGAATAAAAAATAAAAATTACATTTAAAAAGAAAAGAAAACCTAAACTAAATCTCTCTCTAGAGTGGTGCCCTTTCTGCCTTTAAGGTATGAGAGTATTTATAGGAGAAAATCAGAGGAATAGAACGCGTATGAAGATAAGAAGATCTAGATATTTTTGAATTTAAATTCTTTCCTTATCTCCAAACTTGATTTGATTTATCCAGAAATTTAATTCTGAACTGCAGGTTGTTAGCCTGTTGATTGCTGAATATCACTTATCAAATGATAGAATTGAAATGAGTGATCAACAGAAGAATTGTAGTCCTTTAAGTCTTCTTTCGGTATCATTTTGAATTATCAGATTTGAATTTTAGTAGCGAAAGTTATGATGAAAATGCTAAACTATATCTAGCCTGAATCCTAATCTAAATTGCTTCATCTTATCTGTTGATTTTCTCTCTATTCATTTATTCTCTTGGATTTTTAGTTTGTCTTCTAGAATTGATAAGATATCCATTTATCTTCAGCAAAACCGATAGAGTTTTTAAACAATCTATTTTTCCTTTGAAATTAGATAATATTATTTTATCTGATATATCCAGTTTTCAGGTAAGATAGCTTGTTAAACCTTTGCATTTGAATCGATCCCCTTTCTTTTGAACTTTTGAATTTAATTGGATAAATTTCATGATTATCTTCTCCCTATCATACCCTGCATGAATTAGGACATTAAGACAAGTTATTTGCAATATTCATTACAGAATATATGTAGGAATGTAATAATATTTATGCAATACATATGTCCAAACAGTAGTCAATTTTTGAACAATAGATGTAGACATATAGAAAGAAGAGCTTAAGAAAGATGAGACTGGGGAGAAAGAGGCTAAAATGATAAAAAGATTGGTCTCCCCACTATGCCCTATAAAGAGAACCCATTAGAATGATAGGAAGCGAGCCAGAGGGATGAGATCTAAAGAGATCTAAGTGTGAGAGAACATGATGTTGTACATATTTTTACACCTCTTTTTACACTTTATTCCTTGCATGCATACATTTATTCATACATTGAGGACAATGCATGAGATAGGTGTAGGGGAGGGTCTAACAATTAACATCTAACATTCTAACATGTAACATAATTATCATGATAAAAAAAGAGAAAACTAAAACAATAAATAAATATACATACTAACATAGGTAGGTTTACTAAAAAATTTTTTACTAACTTTTTTACAAAAAAATAAAAAAAATAAAAAAAACCTTTTGGAAAGAGAACAATATTTGACATATTTTTTGTAAGAAATTAAGTCAATTTTAAGGAATAGAAGAATCATAATTAGGATTTTTTATAGTTTGTCAAAATAAGATGATTTGTTTGATTTCTAGGGTTAAGAAGAAAATTTGAAAAAATAATCTAATCTTGATCTTTACCTTAATGAAATATGCACACTGTATACACTTATACACTTAAGATTCAAAAACAAAGATTCTTATGTCTTATAAAAATAAAAAATAAAAAATAAAAACTATATATATAAAAATCCTCTGATTAAGTTAGGTATATGTGCCTCATAAAGTATAAGTATTCACGCCTAAAAGCGGTCCATATAATAAAATTTTTAGTTTTGTGGTCTTTTTTACTCGAGTTTTAAGTCCTTGGGGTGTTTTTCTCACCCGACGCCCTAAGACTGTCTGGTTTGGGTGTCACCAATTAAAGACTCGTTAGGACAAATTAGAAAGCCTAATGAACTAAGAAATAATACCACCAAATATATATAAAAAATAAGGCATAAGAGTTAGATTTTAAGATCCCTAGTCAAAATATTCACGGTCACGAAGGTGCATATAATTTAGAGTAAAGTAATAAATTAGATGAGAAATACAAGTTTAACTCCTTACCTTAATTAATAACAAGTTTTTGAATAGAGACAACGATTAGGAATAAAAAATTATGTTTTCTTATAACTTAAAGATCACTTAAACTCTTACAATAATACTTCAAATATTTTCTCTCCTTTTCAAAAAGCTTTTCAAAAATACTAACACCTTTTTCTTTCTTTATGAATTTTATCGGTGTAATTCACTGAAAACTCTCATGAGATAACACTCATCCTCTATGGGTAACCTAGAGGTTTAACGGCTTGTTGCACATGCTAAGTGCAACCGTGATTCCTACGAAAGTGAATTAAGTTAGATTAGTTTAGATTTTTCTTTTTTTTTTTACTCGAGGATGAGCAAAAAAATAGATGCGGGGATGTCATTGGTCATACATAATGCATATTTTTAGTCACATTTTCATACATATTTTTTATAAATATTACTATTTAATTCATTTATTGTTTAGTAATGTGCAGGCCTCCATAATCCAAGAAAATCCCAAAAGAAGCCTAAAAGCCTACAATTATTATGAAGATAAAGATTAATTGGGATGATAAAGGAAGCTTCTATTCTATTCAATTTAAATTTGAGTTTAAATTAATTTAATTTAAAATCTAGCAAAGAAAAAGGATAGAACAAGATAAATCCTCATCCCAATTGAAGATAGAGGTGGACTCCTATTCAAATTTCGGTTGCTTGCACCACAAGTTGAAGATAAAGGGAAGAAAATTTGAATTTAACTCAGATTTAGAGATAACTTGATTTTCAAAATTGAAATATTTCAAAAATTGGGGATCAAATTAAAATTCTAAAGATAGATCTCAAATAAATGGACGAGATGAAACCACACGCTAAAGCGCGTGGCCAAACTCCCCAAAATTGCTGCAACCCCTCATTTTTTGCCGCGGAAACGCGACAATTCTGGAACCGCGTGCGTAGAATTTTGGTGGAGGTATTTGTGTGGGACTCTACTTCTCAAATCTTTTATCAATATCTCTAAAGAGTAACAGAGAAGGCATCTCAGAGATAGAGTATAGGATTATTTGTTTAGCCATTTATTTCTAAATTTTTATTGTATTATCTAGCTTTTAATTTGAAGGAGAGGATTTTTGAAGAAGAAGGACTTTGTAATTGGCCAGTGACAATCAATAGAAGGTTCATTTTTTTTCATCTCATTGTTCTTTAATTTCGTTGTTATTGTTTTAGTTGGTTTATTTTCCTTTCTTCTTTTCTTTTTGATGCAAATTTTCCTTTTCTATTATATATCTTGTTAAAAATAAAAATATAATTAATAATTTATCTTGTAGTTTATTAATCTATCGATCAATTTAAGTTTAGTCTAAAAGATGAACTGATTGAACTTTACACTTGTTTGAAACTCTATAATTAAATTGATGTTCTTAAAGATGAATAATTAGTTAAGTTGAACTAATTTAGGGTTGTATTTTTTAATGATTACTCTTAGTTCATATTTAAATACTTTGATAGCATCATGCTAGGTTTAAAAGACTTTTCTTATACTATACATAGAAACTAGGATGAACTAAAATTTAATTTTATTAGTGTACTCTAAGTAAGGTTTACATTATTTTTTACTCATCTTATTTGATTCTAAATCGAAATCCTAAGGTAGATTTTTATAGAGTCAATATGATGTTCTCTCTTCTTAGACTAATACTTGGTTGTGGTAGATAATTAGTAGACTATAATCTTTTTTGCTTAATTAAAGTCTTTTCTTACAATTAATATTTTTTTCAAGCTATTTGTGTATAGAATTCGTTTCGAAAAGCTTCCATCGCATCCTTCTCAGTGGATCGACCCGTAGCCCTTTGCTCAGGCACGGATACCTTCCTCTGATTTTGTCCCAAACTAACTGATTAACTTATGGTTAGATTGCTGTAGTATACCTCCCGTGGATAGTCTAACAAGTTAAGAGTCATCTAGGTCTAAGGTCTACGCTAACGTAGGCTAGATTTTTCTTTCCTTTTGTTTGTTTAATTCTTTATTTATTTTTTTGACATCTTTGTGATATGGATTATAATTACAATTATTCTAATGCATATATGTATGGGGAGGGAATTTGGAAGAGTAGTGCATAGTTTTCATGAATCAATGAAAAGTTACAATAACTCAAATTTCAACTACAAGAGAGAGAAGACACTCAAGCTCAGGTCTTCTCTTTGTTTAAGGCTAGGTTCTTCGTGTAGCTGTGGAAAATGATTCTTGTTTTTTATTGACCGGGTAAACGTCAAGCTCTTCTGGAACTCTTCTCCTTGGATCACAGATGGAGTAGTACAACTCCTATCAATAAAATCTCAAAGAGACTTAGGCAATAACTTGAACTCAGCAAGTTGGTAGAAGAGTTTAAATCTTTATAAGTCTTTCTCAGCTGAAAACCCCTCCTTCAATAGCAAACTGAGCTATTTATAGGGGTTTCAGGGGTAAAACTATCCCCTAAAACCCTCCATAATGGGGGTTAACTCTCCTCATTACGGGGGCAGTACTTGACCCAGTAATGGAGGTAGTTATAACTAAGACGCAGGGCTCCTCTACAGTTGGAATCGGGCTTGAGCCCTGCGTTTAGCCGTTAAGGTAACGCTGGACGCGGCTCTTGAGCTTCGTGTATGGGTGCCGCAGTGGTGTTGAAACGCCAGCTTTGAACTCTATGTCAAGCTTCGCATCTGAGATGCGGGCTTCAAGCTCTGTGTCTGAGTACTGAAGTGGTGCTGAGATGCAGGCTTCGAGCTCTGCATCTTGGCATTGCAGTGGTGTTGAGACACGGGCTTCGAATCCTGTGTCTTGGCATTGCAATGGTGTTGAGAAGCGGGCTTCGAGCCATGCGTTTTAGCTCTGCACGAGTGGCTTTAATTAGCCTCATGTCTGAAGCATAGACCCTGTTATCTGATGACTTGTCTTCAGTAATTTTTTGACAGTCTACAATATAGTGATCCAACTTCACCCTGACCTTTTTTTACTCAGATAACACTAGCCTGGCGTTTCATAACTTTAACCAACTAAGTATGCCAGATTGGTCATATCCAAATTAATATATGCCCCAGTCTCAATATTATGAACAAAACTGGAATAACCATCACCACTCTTCACAGAGTTAGTAGGGATACAACTCCCCCGAGTCATATGGTCAACTAACTTACCGACATCCAGCTTCATATAGTCCTTATCTAGATCAACCTATAGAAGAAAAATCCTCCTTAGAAAAGAGTTTTGAAGCCTTTCTTGAGTCCACACGACAAATCTAAATCTCAACAGACTCATGTATCCCACAAAATTCCCAAATCCCCTATTCCATTTTTCACGTCCCACCACAAGAAAAAGAAGAACCTATTGACTTGAAAAAGGGAACAAAAAACATGGTTCAGTATCAAAATAATTTCACCCAATTAAATCTTGATTGTACCCCATCTATCAATAGGCTAGAAGCACAAATGAGTCATTTTGTCAATACAACTAATGATAAGAGTGAGAAAACTCTTTCTACTCAATTTTTGACCATTCTTGATTCCCCTAGCCATATTGATAGGAAACAAGAATCATGGTGTCTTGTAGATTTTAACTAAGACTCAATTATACCACAATAAACTGAACTTGATCAATCCCAAACCTTGGACAAATTGACAAGTTTTTATTTTAAAGAAATTGAGCTTGAACATGAATGTGAACCCGATTATCAATTTTGTTATTCAATTCTGAATTTCGAATCAATGTTGACTCCGACCTCCTTACCGATTTGGACCCAATTTCTGAGCCAACACTAATTTCCGTACTATAAATCTAAAACATGAATTACTTGTTTTGTATAGTCACATTCCATTTTTGAAAAAAGAATGTGAATCTCAATTCTTTGATTTGGACTTAGCTCTTAAATCAAAACTGACTCTTGAACTTAAACTTGATTTGAATCTTATTCTCAAGTCAGTATTGGTTCATGTTCCTTTTATATCAGAGCTCAAATCATCCAATTTATCAAATCACATTCTTTTGTTTACATATGTATAGACCATAATACTCCGTAAAGATTTTTCAAGATTGGTCATGTAAAAGGAATAATTTTTATGTTAGGATCTTTCATGATCCTATTCCATTTTGGGATTGTAAATAAAAAATACGTCATAAAAGGTAGGTTCCTTGATAATCCACAATATTTAGATTGGGAAGTAAAACTTGGCCCAATTCAACCACCATTGGAACCACTACCTTGAGGTAATATTTTTATTTCCTTTCTTCTTTTCATGCAGATATATGTATTCATTCATACATTGAGGATAATGCATGAGATAGGTGTGGGGGAGGGTTCTAACATAACATAGGCTTTCTATTAATTTATAAAAAAAATATTTTCTTTACTTTTAAAAACTTTTTGAAAAGAGAATAAATATTTTGACCTATTTTTTGTAAGAAATTAAGTTATTGTAAGGAATAGGAGAATCATTATTAGGATTTCTTATAGTTGATCAAAATAAGATTATTTGTTTGATTTCTAGGGTTAGGAAAAAAAATTAAAAATTAATTGTCATTATTTTTACCTTGATGAAATATGCACATTTTATACACTTACACACTTAGGGTTCAAAAACAAAGATTCATATGCCTTATAAAAAAAGGAAAAAAAGGAAAAAGAAAAGAGAAAAAGAAAATATATATATATATATCAAAAAACCCTCTGATTAAGTTGGGTATTTGTGTCTTATAAAGCATAAGTATTCATGCCTAAAAGCGGTGCATGTAATTAATAAACTCCTTAAACTTTTGTGGCCTTATTTGCTCGAGTCTTTAGGTCCTTGATGTGTTTTCTCACCCGGTGTCCTAAGACCATTCGGTTTGAGAGTCACCGACCTAAGGCTCGTTACATGGGCAGATTAGAAAACCTAATAAAACTAAGGGGTAATACGACCAAAAATATGAAAAATAAGGCATAAGAGTTAGAGTTGAAGAACCCTGAGTTAAATTTCACGATCACAAAGGTGCATATGACTTAGGATAAAATAATAGACTAAATGAGAAATTCAGTTTGACTCCTTAACTTGATTGATAATAAGTTTTTGAATAGAGACTAAGTTTAGGAATGAAAAGTTCAGTTTTCTTATAACTTATAGTTTACTTGAATTTTCATAATAATAATTCAAATATTTTCTCGTCTTTTCAAATTGTGTTTTCAAAATACTAACACTTTATTTCTATTTATTAATAGATTTTGTGGGTGTAATCTACTGAAAATCTTCACGAGACAAAACTCGTCCTCTAGGGGTAACCTAGAGGCTTAACGGCTTGTTGCACATGCTAAGTGCAACCGTGATTCCTACGAAAGTGTGTTAGATTAGGTTAGCTTTATTTTTATTTGTTTTGCTTGAGGACGAGCAAAAAATAGGCATGGGGTGTAATCATACACGTATTTTGCATTATTTTTATTACATTCTCACATTTGTCTTGCAATAAATCCTACTAATTTCTTATCTTAATGTCTTATTTTACAGGTTTGTTTTAATCAAGGGAGAGAATAAAATCACACCTAGAGCGGGGGTGAATAGGTGTAATGCTAATCAATACACAAATTAAAAATGAGATGATGCAACGATCACTCAAAGCAAGATTAGAACCCGTATACCCCGTGAATGATTCTGAACTTCTTCCTCGTGATTCCTCTAAATAAGAGTTTGAGGTGCGCAATGCAATCTTGTTGTAAGTGTATAGATCGACAATATAAGATGAATGAATAGAAAGTAAAAGACACAAGTAAATCAATCGCAAATATAGAGATTTGTTTCGAGGTTCGAGCACCCAGCTCTACGACCCCGCCTTCACCCAGAAGGATTTTCGATCCACTAGAATTTTCACAAAGGATTACAATCATTAGGGAGTACTCAACTCCTCAATCACACTCCTCAAATCCAGAGGTAGTGTAGCCACAAGTATAATAATCACTTGGTGATCAAAAGACCACAAACTCTCTTTTAAAAAATGTTTCTTCACAAAACCCTAGAGAATAATATGTAGAATTGAAGCTCAAGGTTTGTAAGTGAAAATAAAAAAACTAGAAGAGAGATTTAATTCAAAAACTTCAGAAATAAAATAGAGATTAGAGCACAAAAAACTGAGAGTAAAATACTTCATTCAAGAATACTCAAACTTTGAAATCTTTGCAATAGTTGTTGTATTTCACCTCAACCCCAACCACCCCTATATATAGGATTTAGGAAGGGATTAAAGGGTAAATATCTATTTGGACTAAGCAGGCATATTTGATCAAAATCTAGCTTAATCCACGTTTTAAGATAAAAATCACGTTTTAAAATAGGTTTAAAAAACTAACCGTTTAGCCAAAAATGTAGAGCACGATCGACCAACCTTTTCAAATATTATGACTGTTGGCTGACTGCGGTCGACCGCCCGGTCGACCGGCCCAAACTGAGAGTTTAGGCCTGTCAGTCAGTCGACCGCTCGATCGACTGTAATGGGGTCCGGTCGACCGCACAGTCGACCGGGGAACGTGCACGCATGTACACCCCATAGGTCAGGACTGCGGTCGACCGTGCAGTCGACCGTTCTGACCTGTAACAGAGCCGGTCGACCGCAATAGGTCATAATTAGAAAACAGGTTCGAAATTTGATATGAAGATATGTTATTTTCAAAAAGAGTTTTGTAAAGGCTTTGTAAAATACAATAAGCTAAGTATGCATATATTAAAATAGGACTTAAAGTATTTTACATGAGTCAAAAATAATCTTTTGAAAACACGTGCAATTTTATGTGTATGTGTCGGGTATTTGAGCGTCAATACTATATACTATTCTTTAACAAACTAAAAACACAATGATCCACAGGTAGACGTCTCTGAACCACGCTCTTATCCTATGAGTGAGTCCTCTTGAGCCATCAACCTTGTAACATGCTTGAGAACTCTTGAGCCATCAACACCTGTATCAACCTGAAATTCATTCTTGAACCTCTATTAGTACCGAATAGCTTTTATGTGTTTTGTTATCATCAAAACGTATAAACCAGAGAGTGTAACCTTTGGGCCAACAATCTCCCCCTTTTTGAAGATGATAAAGCATATAAGGTATAACACAAGATATAGAAGAGAGGTAAAAACTCCCCTTAAATAACTCTATATTAAACAAGTATACTATACTAAAACATGAAACCATAAAGAAAGAATAAACCTGAAAACATATTCTTTGATATAAAACACACTTATTATTTGAGAACAAAATACAAATGAAAACATATTCTTTGATATAAAACACATTTATTATTTGAGAACAAAAACACAAACATAAACACACATATAATGACAAACATATTTCTCCCCCTTTTGGTCATACATCAAAAAGAAAAGGGTGAAAACAAATCAAACGATAAAGATTTATATATGCGATATATATTCATGAAGAGGAGAGATGTTAAGTTAACTCACCCTGCATACATGCATTTATATGAAAAGAGATGACTGAACCCTAACCACATAAAGCATAATATGCAATGTATAAAAGGAGATGTGAAGCTCCTACGGCACACGTATACTACATACCAAAGAAAGGTCAATCACTTCAATATGAAATACACTCAACATGAATCTATATATAGAGAAGATGTTAAGCTTCCCTTGCATATAATCAAAACATTATGATACCAATAGAAAAATATATCAATTTAGGATGAAGGTATACATTGAAACATCATGATACCAATTTATGATACCAATTGAAAATAAACAAAACATTTTGAAGATACCAATTGAAAGTAAACAAAAATTTTGATACCAATTGAAAATAAAAATCAAATTGATTTAGGTAAGCATAACTCATATCAATATAGATACCAATTTAAAATGAAAAATGATTCCAATATTGAAAATGTTAGCATATACCAAAGCAAAGTATTTTTCATCATAAAAAATGGGAGTGAGATATCAAGTGAAAATGAATTCTATTGAAAGATATCAATATGAAAGATAAAATATGAATTTTCTCCCCCTTTATGAAATACCAATAAAAACTTTGCATAAGCTTGTATAAGATATTTATTGAAAAATAATTGACATTTAGGAGTAAAGCAAGCTTAGCATAAAACATAATTTGTGCTTTAAGATGTAAAGATATAGTAAGCACAATCAAATCACATATATATGTATGAAAATGTAAATACCAATCGAAATTGATACTATTTGAAGTTTGAAGCATACATATATAGAAAAACAAAATGTGAGTATACAAACATGAAAATATCAATTGAGATACCAATTGAAAATACAATGAGGATCAAGATTATAACTCATAATTACCTCCCTTTCATGCACATGTTAAGAAGATTTTCAATAGGCTCATAAGGGGTGTTCAAAAATAAGTTTTGAAAATAACTTTAGCAAGTTTGAAAACTCTTCAAAAATGAAGAAATACATAAATAGTTTTATTGATAATCTTGAAAACTAGTACAAAATCCTTCAAGTAAGAAATAAAACATGAATATTTTTCATAGAAAACATGTAAGTCACACGATCATTGACACTCAAAGTCTATAAATCACATATAAAGCTCGTGAAAAATCATGAGTAAATAAGAATAATGTGAGTGTAAGAATCATGTAATCACAAAGTCATGGGAATAGGCAATTAAGCTCAATATGAAATTCCTTTATAAACATAAAAAGTATGAAACTTTAATTTTCACCAAAATAATTCCAACTTCAAGGCATATGTATTTTTTGTCTAAATATAATGGTATACATACACATCCCTAAACACAAATGAGTCCATAATAAAAATTTGCATGAAAAACAAATGACTCAAGGGTATACATGTATATCTAAAGTATTAAACAAAATTAATATATACATGAAACTAAATACATTTACATGAAAAAATGTACAAAATGGGGAATACAAGTTGAAATGCACTAATTATCAAAACTAAGCTATACTAGTACATCTAATGGGTACAAATGAGCATTTAAGCACAAACATATAAGAATCAATTGTAGTTCATTAGTTGTACAAGTATATACACAAGTATTAATGAAGGTTACATTTAAACATATAATCAAAACATGAAGCATAAAATAAAATATAAACCAATATGATCATTAGACTAAATGTACATGTCTTAGAACAAGGATATACACAATAGTTAAACTAAAGTGAGAATACAAAAGTAATAGTCCATATAAACATGGGTGTATCTCAAATACTACATATGTGTATCATAAGTCTAATTAACATGGCATTTAACATAATAATCATTAAAACATGACATGCTAAAAAATCAATAATCTAAAAGCATGTAAACATAAATGGGAGTAAGAGATAGTTACCAAAATCAAAAGGGCACATCTCTATATATCCAAACCATGGTCGTCCTCCCACCAAACTCCCCTTGAAAGTGATGCATCCAAAATTTTTCACTGTTTAGCTCGAAACGCATTCACCTCAAGGCACCAATATTCTCACGTCAAGTGAGAGCCCACACCTACATCAAATAGAATAGGAGTGGCTTTTGGTACCCATATTTTCTTGGTCCTAATACGTTAGTCTTTTGAACCTAAACATAATTATTCATACTATTTATATGATCATAACAAATTTGGCTAAATGACCATTACGGCCACAATAAGTACATTTATAAATTCTTCCATATTTAAAAGCATAATGAGCATGTGGTTTACGAATATGTGATTTGTGAACATGTGGTGTTTTAGCATGATTGACATGTGATATGTTGGCATGATGAACATGTAGAGTTTTAGCATGTGATGGTTTATCATGTTGAACATGTGAAGTGTGCATGTGTTTCTTTGACAACGTTTCTTCTAGTTTAGTATTGTTAAATGCACATTCTTTTAAAATATTTTTCAAATCATTTATTTTAGTTTTTAACATAGAAATCTCATTTTCATCAATTTAAGGATATTTAGCTTTGCATGCAACTCTATAGGCATCAAAATCTCTTTGTGTTGAAATAATAGTGGAAGACAATTCATCTTTTTCTATTATAAAAATAGCAATTTGGTTGTTAAGCATTTCATTTTCCTTTTCTAATTTTAAACAATCTTTCTTCTTAGAATCATAATTTTCTGAAAGTTCAATGAAAACTTGTAATAACTCTTCTTTGCTTATTTCAATATCATTATAAGATGGTTTGGAAGTTACCTTAGGTGTGTTTGTCATGAAACACATGTTAGCCGTGTCAACTTCATCTTCGGATTCACTTTCTGAGTCCTAAGTGGCTTTGAACGGCTTCTTTACAAACGGCTTCTTTTGCTTCATGGAGGAAGACATCTTGTTCTTGAAATCTGGACATTCGGCCATGATGTGTCCAGTTTTCTGACAGTTGTAGCATGTGATCTTCTTCTCCTCCTTCCCTTCCCATCGTCTTTATGGTTGAGATTTTTCTTGTGATACATTCTTTTTACATTTCTCACAAGAAGAGATAGCTCTTCATCTTCTTCATCATCGATAGTGGAGGTAGACTGGGAAGCAATAGACTTTTTCTTTGAGGCATCATTTCTTCTCTAGCTTTTTTCTTCATCTCATGAGTCTTAAGGTTACCAATAAGACTGATGAGCTCCATCTCGTCTTTGTCGTTCAATTCCTTTAAGGTGGTAGCTTTGATTTCCCATGATGAAGAGAGTGCACGAATCACCTTATGCACCTTTTGATCGTTGTTGATTTCATCACCTAGAGAAGTAAAAGCATTTGTGATTTTAGTAAACTTAGTAATCATTTCATCAATAGATTCATTTTCTTGCATTCTAAAACTTTCATATTGGGAACGCAAGAGATCAATTTTAACTCTCTTGACTTGTGATGTTCCCTCATGAGTGACCAATACGTGTTACCAAATCTCATAGGCGGATTTAAATGGATAACTCGTGTTAAGTCATCCTCATTTAATGCTAAAAGCAAGTCATTTTGAGCCTTCGAATTTGCATCAACTTCCTTGGAGGTAAGATCAGACCAAGTGTCCTTCTCACCTATGGGTGCACTATAGGGCTTGGTAAAAGACTTAGCAACTCGGCTACCTAGTGTTCGACGCGGAAAAGGGGGACTGGCGTAACGTTTCCTTGAATCAGATGAAAAATTACAGCCGGCTTAATCTTCCGGTTACAAGGGAGGGAGAATATTGAATCTTGAATTCCCCCTTTGTTTAGTGCTGGGTTCTTCGGTGGCGGTGGAGAGTGAATCTTGTTCTCCGTTGACCAGATGACCGTTCTGGACCGTCGAGGGATCTTCTCCTTGGCAGGTAGAGGGAGTAACTCAGCTCCGTCTACCAAAACTCTAGAAGAGGAGGTAGGCGAAGAGCGGCTAGTACTCAGTAAGCTCGCTGAAGGGTCTTCTCTCTCTCTGTCGATGATCTCTCTTTTTTTTTCTCGGAATCTCTCCCTTGCCCGATAATTTGTCGTCCTCCTTCAATAGTGACGGGACTATTTATAGGGTTTTTAGGGGGTGATCGTGCCCCCTAAAAGTGCTCCACGATGAGGGCCAACTTCCCCGCTACATGGGCGGTGGATGGCGCCATAATCGGGGTGGTTACAACCAAGGTGGGGGCACCTTGTTGCTGAGACGCGGGCGTTGAGCCAACGCGCCTTGATGCTGAGACGCGGGCGTTGAGCCAACGCGCCTTGATGCTGAGACGCGGGCGTTGAGCCAACGCGCCTTGATGCTGAGACGCGGGTTATCTCTCGCGTCTTGATTGTCACATTTAGCCTTGCGCCTGGATCTTGAATCTCTGTGTTTTGGTGGCTTGTCTTGGTGATTTTTAGACAGCCTACAGAACCCCCTCCAAAGTTTTCGACATTCCGCAGTTAACTGGGACGGATTTCGAAATACTTTGGACTCTAGCTGAGTTCGCCTTCATGACTAGACTGTTGATGCTCCGGGTTTAATCTTATCTGGAGTTGGTCTTCGTGAGTGTACTGTTGAACTCTTTGAAGCCCCCAGAGTTGATCATGTTGAGTGTTTAGATGCACAGTCTAAACCTCCCCGATTGCTTTTAGTCTGTCACTGGCGTGCTTTAAGCCAGGAGTGGTTGGTCGTCTGCTTGCGTCAGTGTATTGTTGAACTGATTTTGCAGAAGCAGGAGGCCAAACGCAGGTTCTTTTTCAAAAAGCAGAGATGGTACTGCTGTAAAGGCGCGATTTCTGTAACGTGCGTCCTTTGGCAATGGAGACGTGACTGATCTTCAGAAGGCAGACGCGATATTTGGCCAGACTGGAAGGACGCGAATTTCTTAGAGAGACGCGACCTTCCAAATGCATTCATGGAGAGGCTGACGTGGCATGTCCATCGAGGAGGTGCGTTCTTTGGGCGCGAATTCTGTGCCATGTCATGATTACGCCGCCAGCTGGCCTAGGGAACCGGCGAAATTTCGCCTTTTGGCGCGCGGATTTCCTGGTTCATTAAATGAACTGCTCCACGTGTCGACTGCTGACTCGTGGCGGGGTTGCGACGCATGATCTTCTCCGTTCAGAAACGATTTTGTTACACGCGTCAAGCGGCGACTCGCTGCAGCGTCTACCGGGCCACACGCCGCATATCTTCGCGAATCCCTGTGCCTATAAAAGGCAACAGTTGGAGAGATGCATCTTCTTCTCCGAACGCGCTTACTCAGAGATTTAAGAGAGTTCTTCTTCTCCATTACTGCTCATCTTCTTCATTGACCTCTGATCACAAATGGCACCCAAGGCCAAGCCGACCGCGTCGTCCTCTAAGGCGACCATTGCCGAGGCCCAGAGGGGCAGCTCCTCCTCTGCACAGGACGTCGTTCTCCCAGGTCTCCAAGGTAAAGGCCTTTTAGGTGGAAGTTTCGCCATTAAAGAAAGTTCAAAGAACTTTTAAGAACCCTTAACACGCGAATTTTAAATCGTGTTTGATTCCCAGACGCAGTCTTTGGGTTGATAACCGAGGCGCGGGTTTGGACCCTCGCGCCCTTGAGTCCTGCGCTTCAGATTCTTCACTTAGAATATTTTCTATTTGTGAAGGGTTCAGACGCGGACTTAGTTTACAGAACGCGGATTTGATCCTTGCGTTCTGTTTCATCAGCTGCTGATTTTGATGAATCTGGCACCCGAGTCCAAGCACTTTGACATCTGGGGATGTGAAAGGAAGGGAGTTACCCTCCTTAACTTCTGGCGATTATGGTGGTGGAAGGGTTAAGGTGGATAACTCCCTTCTTTTCGCACCCCAGAAGTAACATCAAGGAGAATGTTGTGGAGACGCCGATCCCATAGGTCTGGACGCGGATTTGATAATTCCTGCGTCCAGTGCCTCTTCTGCGTGGATGCGCAGGTCTGGACGCGGATTTGATAATTCCTGCGTCCAGTGTCTCTTCTGCGTGCGGATTATGAACACTTAGCATTTTTTTTTCTATGCTTTTGATAGAGTATCTAACTAAGTGTCCTTTTCTTTTTGCAGCGCCACGCCCTGCTACTTCACTCGCCAAGAAGTGCCACTTTGGTCATGTAGGTGGTGCTGACCGGGATTTGACTTTTGTATTACAAAGGACCGTTCCTGTGACTGCTGACAAGTCACCGGATCGCAGAGAGAGGCTCTCAAATGTTGACATGAGAACTCTTCGGGTGTTTATGACTGATGCAGCATTCGCAACAGATGCTGGCATCAAGCTGGAGAAGCCTGCCTTCTTCTTCGGAGATCGTATCCACGAGGGCGGCCATAGCGTGTATGACGGAACTTACAAATGGCTCCGTCAAATAAAGGGTGGAAGATTCTTTCTTCCGGACATGGAGAGGATGTTCCCGCTGTCCTACTTCCAGCATATGTCCGTCCCTCGGAAGATGGAATGGGACCTTGCTCGATATGTTCCCGAGATCACTCTCGGTGATTTGGGCTCCCACAAAGTATACCGTCATGATAGCCATGACAGGTCAGTTATCGGCCTTTTCCCTGGGTCGCGCAGGACTGAGGTTCCAGCTGGGGAGATACCACAACTTGGCACTACCTTCCTCAACGCCTTCATGGAGGCGGAGGGTGACTACCCGGTTGGGTTCCGTGCGCCGGGGTGGGTCCGTTCCACGGAGAACTATTGGTGGGGCAGGATGGTCGGCTTTGTCCTTACCGAGCTCGGGGGTCTGCTAAAGCGCGTGGGACTGTACTCGGCAGTCAGGGCCGTGCAGTGGGGGATCCCTCAAAGCTCTCAGAACTTCTTCGGGATTCTAGAGCGTTATAATCCTTCGACGGGGACGTTCTTCACTCCGGTCGGGGAGATGGGCCTTGCTCTGCACGAGCTGCACGAGGTCTCGGGGCTGTCGACAGGGGATATTCCCTATGAGGAATATGTCCCGACCGCTGTGGAGCTTCGCTATGTGAAGGAGGAGTTTCCCCTCATATATGAGACCTACTGGAAAGTGCTATGTCACTTCCACATTTGCGGCCAGATAACCAAATGGCGGTCGCAGGGAGTCAAGCAACTGTCTTGGGCCAGTTACTTGTTCAATAACGTCAACACCAAAGACCATCGGATAACCCGATTGGATCCCAGCTCTGACAGGGAGATTGAAGAAAGGATCGACCAGGCTCCTGACAGTTTTTACACCACGGAGTCGAATGAGGACGGTTTTGACCCTGACTTGGTTTTTGAGAGCTTTCACCATCAAGCCCGGACCCCTATCTCCGATCGGGCGCTGTTGGCGGGCTTTCTGATGCTGTGGCTGAAGCGCTGTGTGGTGCCCACGCTGCCGCATGAAGTCATTGTTGCTGACGTGGTGTACCCGGCGGTGCTCCTGGCTCATGGGAACCCCATAGCCCTTCTCCCGGCCGTGGCGGCTGGTATTCAGAGCGGGCTGCGGGCGCTCACTAAGAGTTTCTGCGAGCCACCAAAAACTGCAGACTCCGAGGGAAAGCCGTATGTTGACTCAGAGGGGAGTCCGACGGTGAAGCGTCCCAACCCTCGTGTCGAGCTGCCTTACACGTACCTTATTGCTTGGTACGTGATGCATTGCCCTTCTTTGATGACGGCAGCGCGTTGGAGGGAGAGTTCTGTCCCTTTTGTACAGCGGTTGGAGGGTTCAAAATGGCGTGATCCTTATATATATTACGTCCGGAAGTGCCTTTCAGACCCTGCAAACTACCAGCTCAATCGCTGCCTCCTCCAGATCCCTGATGCATCTTTCGGGGATCTACTTGTTGATTCTGTTGGCCCAGATGACTTCACGAGGTTATCCGCGGGGGCCTTCTGGTGGTTGCTAAATATCCGGCCCGGATATGTGCTTTTTCGGCAAGGGACGTCATGTACCATTGAGCCGTACATGCCGAGTCGCTTCGCTCGACAGTTCGGCTATGATCAGCTCTATGTCGGGAACCCCAATGCTAGACTTGCCTTCGAAGGGAACCTGTTCGAGGGTGCTCGGGCCTGGTACTATAGTGTGGCTGGAGGGACGGGAGTATCTTTTCGTCTACCTCTCGAGGGGCCCAAGTGCCGTACGAGTTTCAGCTTCTGTACTTGGTACTCCCAAGCCATCCAAACGCCAGACTTTTTTCCGGCGTCTTCATGCATTGAGAGCATCAATGCAAGTCTCGAGGCCAGGACTGATTCTAGTAAACCGACGAAACTCGTAGAACAGTACCTGAAGGCCCAAAAGGAGGTCGGGCGAAGATCGAGGAGGGAGCCCCCAGCAGTGAGGGCGGAGCCGCGACCGGCAAGGGCAGAGCCACCAGCGACAAGGGCGGAGCCACCAGCCACGAGGGAGGAGCCGCGGGCAAGGAGGTCTAAGCAGTTGGCGAGCAAGCGTCGTCGACGCTCTGCTTCTATTGCTGAGCCTGCCCCAAAGAAGGCTCGGAGGGACTTAACGGCTGAAGTCTCTCAATCCGGAGACATCTCTGCTGGAGTTGAGGCTCCTCCTGAAGACGTCCCTGTTAGAGTTGAGGAACCGTCGGAAGATGAAGATTTCCCCACCCTAGTCCGTGCCCCTAGGTCACACCGCAAGACCATGGAGGAGGGGGAGCTTGTTGATGAACTCACCGCTGGTGATGATGATGAGCGGCTTGAGGTCGACATAATGGGTGAAGAGGATGTTGAGATTCTGGGACTCTCAGCTCAGCCCGAGCTTCCTTCTGCTCATGAAGGGAGAGGTGAGGTACGGCAGCCGGGGTCTCCTAGCGTCTTCATTTCTAGTCCTAGGGCAGTTGACCCTAGTCCTACCACTGGGGTGATCGGAGGTAAGGCTCCTGTTGCGGAGCTTCCTCGCGTTGCGCTGTCGTCTTCTTCGTTATCGGGGGAAAGCGCCTTTGAAGACGAGGTCGGCTATGGCGATGAACCCGCTCTTCCTGATCAGAGCAAATTCTTCCACATCTCGGAGGCGGAAATATATGGGGCGAGCCATCGACTGCACCATCGCTGGCGATTATCCCTGCTGAAGGTACTCTTTCCATCTTCCGTCCTAATTTCTCTTTACATATTTGAAGAGGATGTTCTAACATTCTTCTCTTATGTTGCAGGGTCGGCCGAAGATGCTGAGGCTACAACCTCCTCGCATTTTGAGGAGATGGTGGTAGAGTTGACCCGGCCCGAGGGGATTGAGGTCTCGGCTGCTGAGATACCCTCAAAGGGGGCAGCTGTTGAAACTGAGGAGCCTTCCACTCTGCTAGAAGAGGAAGCAACCACTAAGGCTGAAGAGGCTCTCACTCTGCCGGGCGAGGAGGTTACTGCTGAAGCCGGGGAGAATTCTACCCCACAGGATTCGATACCTCTGGACCTCCAACTAGGTAAGGCAGCTCTGACGTTTTAAATGTTTCACTTTTCCATCATTGTGGCTGACGCTGCGATAACTTGCAGAGAGGACTGAGGGGGCTCAGGTGGAGAGTCCGATGGTTGGTACTCTTCCAGAAGGCCATACAGCTCAAGTCGCGGTGGAGGTTTCTGAGGAGGTCGTGCTTACTACTCCCTCATTGGTCGTGGAGGCTCCTGTAGAGGTAGTACCTCCGGAAGCGTCAGCGGCCGGTCTAGCTCTTGCCGTCTCGACGGCTAGCACGACTCTTGTGCGAGAAGATCCGCCTTATATCCCCTATCCTGTGACAGAAAAGGGGTCGGGAAGCTTCCTAGGTGGTGAAGACATGGGGGAACTGGCACGTCAGATGGTGCAGCAATTCTTCGCTTCGATGGGATCATGTATTGATCTCATCTTATGTGGAAACAGCTCGTTCCAATTTGCCCAGACGCTTCTTAAAAATCTGGCCGTGAACGTCGAATTAACCGGAGGCCCTTCACTTGCCAAGGCGTGTCTGCGGGTGGTAGAGCAACTGGGAGACTACCTGCAGGAGCTGGAGTCTTTGGAAGATGCTGGCTCTTTTAGTGAGGCCCAGGCCACCCTGACTAGGCTCCTAGCTGCTCAAGAACGAGAGCGACAGGAAGCGGAGGCACAAATCGCTGCAGAGATCCGCAACCTCGAATATTCCCAGGCTGAATGTCAGAAACTAGCTGGCGATTCAAGGGAATCCGAGCTTGTCATGCAGAGCACAGAGCAAGTCATCATCAGGGCTCGGGACACCATTGCCAAGGCAGAAGTTGTGCTTGCGCTCAATGAGGAAAAGCTTGCTACCATCAAAAAGCAGCTAGAGGAGCAACAAGCTGCTAAGGCGCGAGCTGAAGAGAGTCTGTCTCTACATTCTTCCAGGGTGGAATCTCTGCGAGCGCAGCTGGCCGCAAGAAATTTCTTATCCGAAGAGGAGCTGCGGGACCGGGCTATTATGGAAGCTGAAAGGACGCGCCAACACGAGATTCACCGCCTTAGGGAACAAATCCGTACCTTGGCGAACCAGGATATTTAGCCTTCTTTTCTTTTCCCCCTTCTTTGTAAAGAAGAGGACACTCTGTTTAGAGTGTTTGTATCCACTTTTACTGTTTATAATAAAAGTTTGAAAAATTTTGCTCCATCTTCTTTGCTCAGCTGTAGGCGAATCCAACTCCTTGGTAACTGGCTGTGAATATTAAACTTAGGTAAGACTAAGTTCTGTTAATGAAACGCGGCCTTGACTCTGAGTCTTCTTAATGAGACGCGGCATTGATCCATAAAGTGAGACGCGGTCGTCAGTCCACAGGAACTTAGATTTTACTAAGTCCTTTTGATGAGACGCAGCGTCGATCACAGAGTGAGACGCGGTCATCATGATGAGACGCAGCGTCAATCCATAGAGCGAGACGCAGCGTCAATCACAGATTGATACGCGGTCTTCTTGATGAGACGCAGCATTGATCCATAGAGTGAGACGCGGTCGTCAGTCCATGGAGTGAAACGCGGCTCTGAATAACGCGAATCTGTCTTGCTAAGAAAGACGCGGATCGAGCAGACACGGGATACGCAGCCTTGTCTGCTGAAGAGACGCGACTTTCCCATCTGCGTTCAATGCAGCCTGACTTGAAAGATTTTAGGAGATCTTTGAACGTCAAGTCTTCACTGTCGATTGGGGTTCCGGGTCATCCGTTGCTTCCCAAGGCAGTTGTCCACGCGTCGGCCTCTCAATGGATTTAGGCGTTAATGCTCTTGCATGCAGAACCGACGCTGGCGGTTGAAAAACCGGCGCACTTTGGCGGTTTCCAAAGCAGCGTTCCACGCGTCCGTTTTTGATTGCGCTTTGACAGTTGTGCGCGACGGTTCCGATTGATGCCCCATTAATGACAGTTATTAGGGACTGCCTATAAATAGAGTGCACCTTCTCCCTCTTCAACAATCCAATCTTAGACTGTTTTCATTTGTTTTGCCCTGAGAGACCTCGCCTCCTCTAAAGCTTCTAACAAGGTCCCTGTCTTCATGGATGAAGGTGACTCCGCGGATGAAGATGACCCAGAGCTCTTATGCTTCTGTTTGGTCTCTTCAGAAGGAATCCTCTCTCATGTCATCTTGCGCGCCCGCGTTTGGATGCAGAGAGGCCAACTCTGGACAGAGGTTTCTGTTGGTATGTCACCCCGATGATGTCCATAGCCTGTATTTTGGCATAGTCATCTGAATGAAATCCTGGTCCATTCCTATTCTGGAATTTGTGCTGGTGACTTGAACTTTTCTGAACGCGGGCTCTTGACGCTGGCTTTGCTCATGGCTATTGCCTTGGCGCGTTTCAGACCTGAATCTTGCAACTCCTGTTCACCCAACAGAGAGATGGCAATTTTCGGCGTTCTGAAGTTTTCGCGTCTTGTGCATTAAGCGCGGGTGCAAACTGAGACCGCGTTTGAATCCTGGGCGTGGCACAGTTTTGACTCGCGTCTGTTTCTGCTGACGCGGTGTTTTGAGTGTGCAGATCATTTCCGCGTCCGAAGTCCCTAATGACTGCCGCGTCTGTCACTTAGTTTTCTTTGTTAAAGTATACTAAGTTTCAGATTTCTAATTCTCTTGTTTATTCTTTGCAGGTAGGCTTGATCGTCCTTTTCTAGGTTCGCTGGGCCCCGGAAAGAATATATCGGCTGGCGAACATGCTCAATATTCGTTTATAAGAGAGTAAATTATGGTCCTCGTCGTTTGTAAGAGAGTAAATTATATCTCTGACGAGGACCCAAATCTCGCCAAGGTCTCTTCAGATCTCCTGCACCACTCTTGCCTGATGGCAAGAGATGGTCAGGGTATGCATGACGGCGATGAGGTTCCGGCGGTTGTGGTGGCGGAGAGGATCCTCTTCCTCTCCCATCCCAGAAGTGACATCAAGGACAGTCCATGTCCTGCGGGGGAAAGATCAACTCTTGAACGAAGGGTTGCAGGCTCTTCTGTTGCCACCGGATCACAAGAACACCATTGCTCCTGGCTTAGTCAGCTAGGGCGCTTTCGAAGTTGGCGTCGCGCATCAAAGTGGAATCGGTTCCAACAGTCGCCACAATTCGGCACTTCTCCAGACATCATGCACTTAGGATCAGATGCGGCTTCAAGGAGTGAGTACGGCCTCAGAGAGAGAGGGACTTCTTTGTACTCCTTAATTGTAACACTCAATCTTATTGTATAAGAGAGCGTTTTGTATCACTTTCATGTGTTTGGATATAAATAAAAGTGACACTTTTCCTTTTGCCTCTTCATTGTCTTGAATGTTTTGTTTTAGAAGCAAAAGAATGATTTTGGTGGACCTGCCACTTTGTAAAAGAAAGTGACAGGGGGAATGCGTACTCCCAGAGAAGGTGAACTTTTGTCAAGTGTCTGGGATTGACTTGATTCAAGGTCAGCTGGGGAATTTGATAAAACATTATCAGCGGTGTAATGTTAACCTAACAATGTCTTTAGGTGGACCTGTTATTCTGTTGAAGAGAATAACAAGTGAAACTAGACCCGCGAGGAATCTGGTAAAGCTTTTACCGTTAGAGGTGTGATATTAACTTAACGGGTTGGAGATAGTCTTGTCAGAAGTGTGGTGTTAACTCGACAAGGATGTGAGTCAGAGGTGTGATATTAACTTAACTCAGAATGTCACTGTCATAGGTGTAATGTTTAACTTAACAGTGAGGTAATGCTAGAGGTGTGATGTTGAACTTAGCATTGGTCATCTCGACTTAGACGAAGAAGTCGAGGAAAGGTCATGGCCATAGGTGTATTGTTGAACTTAGCGATGACTCGGATGCTAGAAGTGTAGTGTTAACTTGGCATCGTCTATTTCAGCTTCGATACGGAAGTCTGAAGAAAGGTGACTATCAGAGGTGTGATATTAACTTGACAGGCACTCGATGTACTGCTTAGAGGTGTAATGTTAACTTAAACAGTAGTTTGTCAGAGGTGTAATGTTAACTTGACAAGAATTGGCTCATGATAAGAGCAATTTGAGGACCTGTCATTCTATTGATGAGAATTGACAAGTGGAATTTGAAATACCAGAGGTATAGTGTTAACTTGGCAAATTTGAGAGTTTGTTACTCTATGCAGAGTTAACAAGCAAAGTTTATACTCAACAAAGAGTATTCATTACCAGAGGTATAGTGTTAACGTAGTAATGATTGCATTTTGTGGTCCTACCATTCTATGGACGAGAATTGGTAAGGGATTTTTGGAGAAAAGAGTGGACTCAAGTCCACTTAGGATTTTTAGCAAACCCTCAGCTATCAACGGGTTTGACATGCCTTTACCAACTACCGTTTGAGTTGGGCTAGCCATGCTATTCCCCTCAGCATGATGAGTTGTCGAGGATTTATGTTGGGCTTAAAGGCCAACATTTTCCTCTATCCTTAGCCGTCGAGGGCGTCGGATCAAATGGGAACGTGTCCCTTAGGATTTTTAGCAAATCCTCAGCTGTCAACGGGTTTGACATGCCTTTACCAACTACCGTTTGAGTTGGGCTAGCCATGCTATTCCCCTCAGCATGATGAGTTGTCGAGGATTTATGTTTGGCTTAAAGGCCAACATTTTCCTCTATCCTTAGCCGTCGAGGGCGTCGGATCAAATGGGAACGTGTCCCTTAGGATTTTTAGTAAATCCTCAGCTGTCAACGGGTTTGACATGCCTTTACCAACTACCGTTTGAGTTGGGCTAGCCATGCTATTCCCCTCAGCATGATGAGTTATCGAGGATTTATGTTGGGCTTAAAGGCCAACATTTTCCTCTATCCTTAGCCGTCGGAGGCGTCGGATGTTTGATCAGAGGTGTACTTTTAACTTGATCGATCAGAGGTGTACTTTTAACTTGATCGATCAGAGGTGTACTTTTAACTTGATCGGAGGAAGAGTACTATTAAGGATAGTACTTCTTCAAGAATTTGCCATTGATCGGCATCATGAGTGTATCGCCATTTGAAGTTATGAGGCGATATGACCCATTTGAGTAGACTGACTCTATCACAAATGGTCCTTCCCATTTGGGTTGAAATTTTCCTTTTGTCTTGTGCGTCATGACCATAGGTCTTCGGACGGCTAAGACAAGGTTGCCTTTCTTGAAGGTTCGCACTTTAACTTTCTTGTTGAAGGCTCTGGTGATTCGAGCCTGGTAGAGCTCGATTTGCTGTTGGGCTTGCAGACGCTTGTCGTCTAAGGCCTCAAGTTCCTAGAGTCGCTGTCGATGCTTCTCCTCGGTCGTCATCTCCGCTTTCAAGGCGACGCGTAGAGATGGAATTTGGATCTCCAGGGGAAGCACGGCTTCACATCCGTATACCAAGGAAAACGGCGTGGCCTTAGTCGGGGTTCGCACAGTTGTGCGATAAGCCCATAAGCATTCACCCAACTTGTCGTCCCAATCTCGTTGACTTTTCGAGACGAACTTTTAAGAAGCTTGCCAATAGTCTTATTGAAGGCTTCTGCAAGACCGTTAGCAGCAGGATAGTATGCCGTTGAGGACACACTCTGGATTCTGAACTTCGCGCAGAATCTCTGGAAAGCCTGGCTGATGAACTGGGGTCCATTGTCATGGATGATACGCCGAGGTACACCGAAGCGGTAAATAACGTGATGTTTCACGAACTTGATCACGTTAGAAGATTTTACCTCTTTCAAAGGGATAGCTTCGGCCCACTTTGAGAAGTAATCGGTTATCGCTAGAATGAACCGATGTCCTTTCGATGATGGTGGGCTGATAGGGCCAACCACGTCCATCCCCCACATTTCAAACGGCCAAGTAGAGGTCGTAGAGTGGAGGTACCCTGGTGCTTGATGGATGAAATCGCCGTGTATTTGGCAGGCGTGACATCTCTTAGCGTAAGCGACAGCATCGGCGATCATCTTGGGCCAATAGTAACCCAACCTTTGGAGTCGATGTGCCAATTTGGGCCAGGTTGATGAGCTCCACAAGTACCATCGTGGGCTTCTTTCAATACTCCTTGGGCTTCTTTTGATGAGAGGCATCGGAGCAGGATCCCCTCATGCGATCGACGATACAATGTTCGCGAAATCGCATTATAGTAGAATTTGGGGGCTTTTCTTCGGATGGCAGCCGCCTCCCTGGTGTCCTCAGGCAGGATGCCGTACAAGACATAGTCGATGTAGGGGAATCGCCAGTCTTTAAGCTCTAGACCAGTTGACACTTCAAGTGTTTCCTTGTCGTGATGATCTCCCGTTGACCCTGGGCAGTCTCCGAGTGAAATTTTTGGACAGTACAGGTCGTGGCTATAGACGAATACTTTCTCCATTACTCCAGCTGGAAGGGCTAAGGAGGCAGCAAGGGATGCAAGTGCATCTGCATGCGCATTTTGCCTGCGCGGTACATGGTCGATGTAGAAGTTTGAAAACCTCTCGGCCATGTGGATTGTCGCATTGTAATAGGGTACTAGATCTTCATGTCTGACCTCATACTCTCCGCGAACTTGGCTGACGATGAGTTTAGAATCACCGTACGCCTCGAGATTTTTAACGCCAATCTCATCGGCGAATTGCATCCCAATCAAAAGAGCGTTGTATTCCGCCACATTGTTGGAGCAGGGTTCGGTCAGTGAGACAGCTCGGGGAATCACATAATTTTGTGGGGAGACGAGTACCACTCCTACCCCCGCTACTATGCGTCCCTTTGGGCTTGTCCTTGATGCACCGTCGAAGAAAAGTTGCCATACTTGACTTTCGAACAACGTCTGAGTCAGGCAGACTTCGGCGGCCTCGTCTGGGAGATCCTCATAGAGCTTGGCTGCCCTCGGATCTGGGTGTTCAGCTAAGAAGTCCGCCACCGCTTGTCCCTTAATAGCCTTTTGTGGCAGAAAATGCATCTCATATTGTGATAGCAATATGGCCCATTTTGCCAGCCGGCCATTTAGTGAAGAAGGCTTTGTCATAAGTAACCTCAAAGGATTGACTTTTGATATGACATTTATAGTCTGGCCTACCAGATAGTGTCGCATTTTCTGAATGGCGAACACTAGTGCCAAACATTCCTTCTCGATCGGGTTGTACCGATGTTCGGCCCCAATCATTGTTCTACTTAGATAGTAGATTGCTTGCTCACGTCCCTGATCGTCATTCTGAGCTAGTAGAGCTCCCAAAGAATGATCCATCGCTCGGACGTACACCAGAAACGGCTTTTCGGACACCGGAGCTGCAAGAACTGGTGGTTGGGTGAGGTAGTGTTTGATCTCCTCAAATGCTTTTTGACAAGCGTCGTCCCAAATGAATGAAACACCCTTTTTCATCAGCTTGGTGAAGGGTTGGCATCTCCCGGAAAGGTTTGATATGAACCTGCGGATGTACGCCAATCGTCCTTGTAATCCCCTGAGCTCCTTGAGGCTTCTGGGGGGTTGCATCTCTTGGATAGCGCGGACTTTCTCTGGATCCAGATGGATTCCTGTGGAAGTCACAACAAATCCTAGGAATTTGCCACTGGCTACCCCCAGGAAGGATTTGGTGGGGTTCATCTTCAATTGATGAGCCCGCATGATGTCGAAGACCACCTTCAGGTCTGCTATGTGATCGCCTTTAGTGCGACTTTTCACCGCGATGTCATCGACATAGCATTCCACCGTTTTCCGCATTTGCTGATGGAAAATGGCGTTCATGGCCCTTTGGTATGTTGCCCCTACATTTTTCAGTCCGAAGGGCATGACGGTGTAGCAATATACCCCTAGAGGAGTCCTGAAGGAGGTATGCTTTTCGTCATCGGGATACATCTTGATTTGATTATATCCTGAGAACCCGTCCATAAAGGACATTCGCTCGAATCCACAAGTATTGTCAATCATGACATCTGTGATTGGCAATGGGAATTCGTCTTTGGAGCAGGCCTCGTTTAGATCACGGAAGTCGATGCAGATCCGGATCTTCCCATTCTTCTTGGCGACGGGGACGATGTTGGCTACCCAGTCGGGATGTTGTTCTTCCCGGATGAAGCCAGAATCGATGAGCTTTCTAACTTCTGATTGAATTGCTTCCATTATTTCGGGACGGAACCGTCGCTGCTGTTGTTTGACAGGTTTTACGTCCGAATTGATGTTGAGGCGGTGCATGGCCACTTGTGGATCAAGCCCTCGCATGTCCTCATAGTTCCAGGCGAAGACATCTATATACTCTTGTACAAGAGATATTAGATCCTTCTTCTCTGGAGGCGACAGGCCGTCACTTATGAAGATGGGCTTGGGGTTGGCCTCATCTCCTAGGTTGATCTGAACAACCTTGTCATCTGTGGGTGGCTCACGCTGTTCAAAGCGGATATCCCAAAGAGCATTCAAATGTTTGATCCAAGGATCTGTATCAGGTTGGATCATTTCTTCATCTTCATCTTCCAGATGGCCTGTTGAAACTATGTTTACTGAAAGCCCTTTGAAGATGTTGCCGACACTGACATCTGACTCCCACGATGACGTGTCTGAAGAGCAATCGTGACTTGACGACTCTCGAGAATCAGAGGCTGATGGGACTGGAGTTGATACATAGCCCAACCCCCTGCGTGTCCGATGATAATAATCGGGGCCTCCCCTTTTGGCACAAAGGATCGAAGTAGCGTCCTTCTTCCTTTGCCGAAGTTCAACCCGGGCTTGTTGATTAGATCGTACCCCATTTGCTTCATTATTCTGAGCGCTTTCGATTCATAATGGTCGAGCTGAGGGGATTCCTCCTCGCTTTCTGATTCTTCGCGGGGCATCGGTTCAGACGAAATTCGCCCGAAAAGTATTGGTCTTTGGCCTTTTCGTCTTGCCGGAACCAAGAATATAGATTCCTGCGCATCGCCATTATCCTGGTATGTCCCGAAAGATGATTTTACTGGTACATGCAATGATGTCAAAGCATCATTGCCGACCAGATGTCATCGTCTACGTCGGTAGTAGTATCCGACGGTATTGAATCGGATGCACACGCAGAAAAATATTCAAAGTTTAGACTTTCATTAATATACCAACCGCCTGCATCGTCGGTGGTATTATCAACATCGAGCTTATTAGTGCTCTTTACAAGTGGTTCTAACTCCCACAGGCACTTTTCTTGCTCGGGCTCAGTGTCAGCCTCATTACCAGAGTCTGGCGCCTCCAGTTGCGGGGTTTCATCCACCGGATCCTGATATAAAAGGGAATCCGTGAAATAATTCTCGACTCCCTTGAACGGATACCTTTCGGCAACCAACGTTTGCACCTTCCCACTCGCGTTAATGTATTTCATGACTTGGTGAAGAGTGGAGGGAACGATGGAGTTGCGGTGGATCCATGGTCGTCCCAGCAGCAGATTGTAAGAAGTGTCGGCATCGATGACGTAGCATGTCACCTCGGACTTGAGGCTCCCAATCTAGCACTTGAGCTTGATCTTCCCCATCGGACGGGTGCCGTTGGCATTGAACCCGTAGATGGTCGTCTGTGTAGGGCTCAGACGGTGGGTAGGGATGCCGAGGTGTTGCATGACTCGGCGGGGCATAATGCTCAATGCGGACCCTGGATCTACCTGAATGCGGTTCACCTCAGATGATCCGATGTAACCTGTGAAGTACAGGGGTCGATCATGCTTCCCTTTCACCTGCATATCATCTGCCGTGAAGGTGATGCAGGGGCATTCTGGGAAGCGTGGAGGCAATCCTCTACATCTTCCTCCTTCGGCACCTGGGTCATGAGACCTCAGCATTTGCCAGAGCTTCTTACAGAGCTTCCCTGGTCGACTTTGATAGTCTAAGAAGTTCATACAAGGTAATGCGTGCCGGAATGTTGGCCAGCTGAGCCAGGACATCAAAGCGGTAAGGTGCCGAAGACCCTTCCGCGATGCCTCTTTGAAGGGCTCGAGAGAATCGAGTCTCCTTCTGCTTCTCCACAGGTGGCTTCGTGGAGGGCCTAGTTGGCTCTGCAGCCGGTTGCGGAGGGTTTACCGCCACTTCGCCGTACTGCTTCAAGTAGGGTTGACCCGAGCGAGTTCCCGTCGTTGGTTGGTTGGGCTCTGCGGCCAAGACTATCGTTTCCTCCTCTGAGTCGGTCAGTGAGGGAACATCATCCTCTGCTTCTCGGGAGGAGGCACATACCACATGGCAGGACGAAGCTTTTGCCTTGCCTTTGGACTTCCTGTTGGTCACAGTAGTCCACTGCTGTTCGTTGACGAGGTCAGGGTGGACCCACATGGTTTCCCCTGAGGTGTAGGGACGGCTACCAAGCCCTTCTCCTGTTGCTGGTGAGGGTCTGTGTTGACCACTCTTAATTCTCCCCTTGGAATAGGAGTTACCCCCGCAGGCGCTGGAGGTTGTCTCCCGAACTGGAGAACTGACGTCACATTGGCCGTCACCTTCTTCTGCTCTGGTCGGAGTTTTAACACCTCCGCGTCAATCAGAGCCTGAAGAATGTCCTTGAAGACGTAGCAGCTTTTGGTAGGATGTCCCAACATCCTGTGGTACATGCAGTAGTTAGGATTGTCAGTCTTGCCGACTTCCTCCGGGCGCCTAATTTCAGGGAGCTTCAATCGATTGCTCTTGTTGAGTAGCTTGAAGAGCGAATCGACGTGTTCCTCCTTGAAGGAATACTGCTTGTTAGGGCGTGGCTGGCTTGAAGAGCCACTTGCCCTGCCTGTTTGAGGTTTGGTAGGAGATTTGGTCTCCGTCGCCAATTATCCTTCCGCTTCGTCTGGAGGGAGGTGTCTGGTGCCGGTGCACGCCTTGTCGACCTTTCCGGCCGCAGCTTGCCTTCCTCTGCCCTGACACGGGCAACAATCTCCTCAGCCTGTTCACCTTGTTGGACTAACTGCTTCCAGGTGCGGCTTTCAGCAACTCCTATTTGAGCAAGGAGTGAGGTTTGGAGATTGTGGCGGCATGTTTCCACCAGGGTGGCCTGGGTCATACCGCTTGGGCACCGGAGTGACGTGTTCCGAAATCTTTCACGAAAGATTTGACGGACTCCCCTCTCCGCTGTTTAGTAGCTAAAATGGGCATCGTGACTTCGGAGTCATCTTCGAAGAAGCGTGTCAAGAACAGCTTCTCTAGATCCCCCCAGTTCTTGATAGAACCTTCCGGGAGCTTCATAAACCACTCAAAAGCCAACCCTTTCAGGGTGCCGATGAACAGTCGCGCCAGGATGGCGTCATTATCTACTACATTCCTGGTCTGGGATTTGAAGTAGTAGATGTGCTGGTTGGGTGACCCCTTCCCGTCGAATGCTTGGAGGGTTGGAGCCTTGAACTTAGGAGGGTATGGAACTAAGTCCCACTCAGCCGGATAAGGCCGGACCACTCCAGCTTCTTGGAGGTCCTTGCGATTGGCAAGGGCCTCGAGGCGTCGTCTTGATCGCTTCTTGCCTGCGACGGGGGCTTGGACACATCCGAGGTAGATCGTCATGTCTCGTCGGAAGGTTCGGAGGGTGGGCTTCCTCCCTTTCTCCCTTTCCCCTTCGGCCGTCTAGGAGGAGATCTCGCTCTTTCTTCGAGCAATTTCTCAAGCATATGATTGAGGGAGTCAATGGATCTTTGTTGAGAGGCGATTATATCCATCTGGCGCTTCTGCGTCTGCTCTAAATGCCTGGTCGTCTCCTCAGGAGTGTCTGCCATGTAGGCGGAAGCCTCCTTCTCGACGGAAGAGTTTGAAGCCTGCGACTCCACTACAGCGGAGTGAAAATCACCCATTCTAATGCCGCGGGCTAAGGCATTATAGTCAATTGGGGGAATGGCCCCCGTCCGGGTGCGAGTGTGTTGATACACCCCTTCCGGCTCAGAGTCAGATTCCTCTGAGTTGACCATTGGTTGTTTTCCCTTGCTTCTGCTAGTCATATTTGCAGTAAGCTCCGGGTATTCAACATCTGAAAAGGTTCTCCTTCTGTGGGAGCGTCTTCTTTTGGCTGACGGGGGAATCAGGGTCAGCTGTCTGATTAAGGACTGCTGGTTCATGCCTGATCCATAATGGCATCCAGAGAGCATATGGATGAGCTGTTGACAGCAGCATGACGAAGTGGCTTGATTGGCACTTCTTTTCCTTGTCAAATAATCCCTCAAATCCGTGGGAGGGAGATTAAAGAGACTGGTCTCGTAACGTCGAAGACGGGAGACAGTCATGTGCTGTTCAGCCTGGACGCAGACTTCAGGGACGCGGTTCTTATGACGCGGCTGTATGACGCGCATGCGAGTCTCGCGTTGCTGCCTGATGCGTTTGGGCAGAGTTGCTTGAGAGAGAGCGGGCTGCTGGGCCCCACGCCTACGAGTGCGTACTTCCTGCGTTTGAAAAGACGCGGAGGTTTCACCCTGGCGTTTGACGAGTTGGTCCTCAGAGGACTCAACTTGAGGAGTCTCGCGTTTGGGTCGCCAAACGCGGATCTCACGCACTGGACGAGGTGCGGGCTGGGCATCAGATTGTACGCCGCGTCCACCCCCAGTCGGACAACCAATGGTTCCGACTTGGAGTTGACGCGCGCGTCTCCTCTGTCGACGCTGAGCATTCCGGTTGCGTCGTGGAGGAGGGGAGAAACCACCTGGTTTACAGAACCAAGAGTGTTCACCACGCGGGTCTCCTGGGAGACGTTGACGCGGGTATTCTGTGCGACGCAGTTGATCGCAGCAGCAGTGGTGCCTAGGACCACGCGGGCCTTCTGGGAGGCGTTGGCGCGTGTGTTCTGTGCGACGTGGTTGATCGCAACAGCAGTGCCTGAGGTCACGCGGGCCTTCTGGGAGGCGTTGGCGCGTGAACTTGTCTTGGCACAGTGGGCATCGGCACCCGGCAGAGCCTCAGATTGGGCTTCGGGTAGCTTTTCAGTTGAGACCCTGCGGCAGACGCGGGTCTTTGGGCTCTTGGAGCCAGAAGAGAGGTACTCTTCATACTTCGCCTGGTCGAACTCGACAACGAGCGTTTCGACCATCTTCCCCTTACGGAGAACATCATCCTGCGCCACAGCTTGTTCGTCGGTAACAAACAGAGTCCCCAGCGGAGTCGCCATCTCTTGTTCGACGCGGAAAAGGGGGGCTGGCGTAACGTTTCCTTGAATCAGATGAAAAATTACAGCCGGCTTAATCTTCCGGTTACAAGGGAGGGAGAATATTGAATCTTGAATTCCCCTTTGTTTAGTGCTGGGTTCTTCGGTGGCGGTGGAGAGTGAATCTTGTTCTCCGTTGACCAGATGACCGTTCTGGACCGTCGAGGGATCTTCTCCTTGGCAGGTAAAGGGAGTAACTCAGCTCCGTCTACCAAAACTCTAGAAGAGGAGGTAGGCGAAGAGCGGCTAGTACTCAGTAAGCTCGCTGAAGGGTCTTCTCTCTCTCTGTCGATGATCTCTCTTTTTTTTTCTCGGAATCTCTCCCTTGCCCGATAATTTGTCGTCCTCCTTCAATAGTGACGGGACCATTTATAGGGTTTTTAGGGGGTGATCGTGCCCCCTAAAAGTGCTCCACGATGAGGGCCAACTTCCCCGCTACATGGGCGGTGGATGGCGCCATAATCGGGGTGGTTACAACCAAGGTGGGGGCACCTTGTTGCTGAGACGCGGGCGTTGAGCCAACGCGCCTTGATGCTGAGACGCGGGCGTTGAGCCAACGCGCCTTGATGCTGAGACGCGGGCGTTGAGCCAACGCGCCTTGATGCTGAGACGCGGGTTATCTCTCGCGTCTTGATTGTCACATTAGCCTTGCGCCTGGATCTTGGATCTCTGTGTTTTGGTGGCTTGTCTTGGTGATTTTTAGACAGCCTACACCTAGAGATTGTAAAAATATGTTCATCCTAACTTTCCATATGGGAAAGTCGAGTCCATCAAATTTGGATGGGGTCTTAACGTTATCGGCCATCTTTACTAGTGGATGAATAAATATATGAAAATAGTGATTAGCAACTTATAGGATCTCTCTAAGGATGTAAAGCTAAAAACTAGAGTCTTAGCTCTGATACCAATTGAAATCACACCTAGATGGGGGTGAATAGGTGTAATGCTAATCAATGTACAAATTAAAAATGAGATGATGCAACGATCACTCAAAGTAAGATTAGAAGACGTATACCCCATGAAGGGCTTTAAACTTCTTCCTCGTGATTCCTCTAAATAAGAGTTTGAGGTACGCAATGCAATCTTGTTGTAAGTGTATAGATCGACAAAATAAGAATGAATGAATAGAAAGTAAAAGACACAAGTAAACTAATCACAAACACAGAGTTTTGTTTCAAGGTTCGAGCACCCAGCTTTACGTTCCCGCCTTCATCCAGAAGGATTTCCGATCCACTAGAATTTTCACAACGGTTTATAATCACTAGGGAGTACCCAACTCCTCAATCACACTACTCTAGTCCAAAGGTAGTGTAGCCACAAGTACAATAACCACTTAGTGATCAAAAGACCACAAACTCTCTTTTGAAAAGTTTTCTTTACAAAATCCTAGAGAATAATATGTAGGATTGAAGCTCAAGGTTTGTAAGTGAAAATAAATTAAAGTAGAAGAGAGATTTGATTCAAAAACTTCAGAAATAAAACAGAGATTAGAGCACAAAAACTGAGAGTAAAACACTTCTTTCAAGAATATTCAAACTTTGAAATCTTTGCAATAGTTGTTGTAACGCCCCGATCCTAAAGATACGGAGACGTTATGGCGACGCATATACGCAAGGAAAATACCCCACGTATACACGCTAAGCCTCAATTGTAACCTGAAACAAGCTATAAATCTAAACGTAATAAATCATGACTACTGCAATACCACATATAAACAACCACGCATGATATCATATGACTCAAGAGATAGAAGAATGACTGGAATAAGAACTGAACTGATATGACAAGAATCAGGAAATAATATGAAAGCTAAAAAGATAAGAGTACCAGAATAGAATAGGAAGAAGCTCCAGCTATTCGCGAAGCATACGGCCTCAACGAACACCTGCACAAAGGAAACCAACCGTCCAATATCTGGACGTGCAAATCCAGGGTCGTCAGAACGCGATCATAATGAGTGTGTGTGTAAAGGGGAAAAGCTCGTGCAGAAGAAACAATGTGCATAAATAGTAATAAGGGCAACTACAGATAAAAGAGGTCATATAACAGATAAATAACAGAACTGTAATAAACATAATAACAACACGAATAAAGATAGGCAACAACTGATCAATAGTAAGCAAGCAACTGATGTCACAATAGGTAACCTATCATATGTCACTAGGCTGGTATCCAAGTCTGGTCAGGGTTATAGTTATATGTCTATCACAGTAATATAAATATACAGTCAGGTGATTAATGTCAGTCACAATACATTAACAGTTTATTTTCATTTATTATGTCAGCGAACACAAATGCCACCTGTAATAGACGCATCCCATACTACGCCTACTACATGTGTCAATCAGGGTCCTAAGTTATTGAAATCAATGGAAGAGACTTTGTCCATGCTTTAGGTGGGTCCGTACATACCCGGGACCACGGCCCAGATGCCTGGCGCTGAACCAGGCCTTACCGCCAGGTAGTCAGTAACAGTAACAGTACTCACAGTAACACTGTGGAATAGTAAACTCACAGTAGCACTGTGGAACAGTGAACAGATGGGATGTCAGTCATCCCCCGAACCCTGCAGTGGAACCGTAAGTCGGCTGCGCAACCTGTATCCTAGGTCCACCCAAAATACAGACGCCGTCTCCTCCATCAATTTCCCCAATCCCGGTATAAGTAGTCCGTTTACATTATTATTTATTTAATTCAGTTACATCAGTCAATGTCCATATTATCTAAAACATTGGGACGATACGGTGACAGTAACAATAACAGTACAGTAACAGTCAATCAGTAATCGTATACACGGTGAACGATATCAGTAACAGTGAACAGTAACAGTAACCGTGTATACGATGAACAATGGGACTGTATAGAGTGTTACGGTCAAACAAATCCTTTCCCAGTAACTTTCAGTAACATGAATAATATAACAGTAACAGTCTAGCTACTGCTCAATAAACAGTCTCAACTAAAACTGACCATAATCTCATCCATCCATGTTAAAGAGATATCAATAACTAATCCATCAACTTATAGTCTCAATACAATTCTCATGAATCACTAAGTATCAGTCCGTATCAGTGCAATCCAAAACGGGGACTATCATATCAATGAATTTGTAATTAGTCCTCTCCTCAACACCAATATGTTCTAATCCTATACCCTCAACAACTGAGATCAAATAATAACTATTATCAAACTCCAAGATGTAGATCACCATCATAATAAGTCATCTCTGTTAACTGAAATAATCAATAACCAATCATAAAGTATATGGTATGTCCTCGAGATCAACAAGTCAATACATATTGAATTATATCAAACAGTCAACATCCTCAATAAGTAATCTAGAATATCTACTCTTGATAATCAACATCAATAACATAGCATCTAACAGATCCCAAATGCCTGCAACGTCAATCTCACCACAATACAAGACAGGCTCCAATAAAAAGGAATATAGATCCTGGGTAACCTCTAACTCAAGATCAATTTAAGTCATAACTCAACTAATCCAGTCATATCTGATATGTCCTCAATACTCAACTAATAAAGTCAGGTCTAATTACTGATCATCATACAATGTAAATAGCATAAGTCTCAGATCAATCCAAAGTCAACCTATCTAACTTACATTCCCAACAGTTACATGATCGTCAAGTATCGATATACATCAATGAATTTGATATAATAATTGTCATTCCAACATATATCAATATCAGCACTAATCCCCTCACTCTAACATACAACTCTAAATCTCAAATCCTCAAGAGTTCACATTTCTATTAAGATCAAACATGATATCCCAATACTCGGTATCACAACATATACATGCATCTAAGTTCTATTAGATCAAGTCATTACCACCAATATCCATCTCAAATACCCTCATGCTACATCCTGATATGTCTACAACAATACTCTAGATATACATAGGACAAACATGAGGGTTCTAACATGTATCAATAATCATGCATATCATATCCCTATACACCCAACATGAAAAATAACAGGAGATGACCGTCCACCCCCACGCTCGATGATCTCCACACATAAACATGTAACATAAGAAATCTACTCAACAATTTACATCACATATAAAATAATATCTGCGATCATTTAATAAATAAAGAGAGAGAAAGAGAGAGACACTCACCTGAGATCCATCCCAAGTCCGAAGCACTGAGATTACAAGGCCTTGATAAATCTACATGAATTATTAAATAGAAATTGTTAGATTCTTTTAAAAGAATATTTTAAGGAGTTTAAATCTTAGTTAATTAGTTTGGGAGTTGGAGATATGATGCTTTAGGTTTACTGAATTTAGTAGGTTTTGTTTAAACCAATCTCTAATTTTTGTTAGATTTTTAATAGGGTTTAAATCATTAAAATACTTAACGGTTCTAGATTTAACATTAAGGAATAATGGTTTTAAAGTGGGTGATTTGAATTTAATTTCATGTTGGTATCACTCTAAAATTTTTATCTTAGAAAGAAAAAGTGTTATAGGATATTATTTATATTTTTCTCTATTTTTATTTTGATATTTTTATAAATTATTCTAAATACAAATTCATCTTTCTCTCCTTATCTATTTCTTTCTTTCTTTGTTTTGTTTTGTTTTTTTTTTTAAAAGACAACAGCCCAAACCCAGGCCTATTTTCAGGCCCGGGCTGGACCATGCCAGGCCCAGGCCTGGTCCAAAAAATTTACCTTTTTTTTTCTTATCTTTTTTTTTTCCCCCCTCAGACTGGGCCAGGTCCGGCCCAGTCCAGGCTAGTTTCGGCCTGGACCCGCCGGCTAGCCTGTTGGCCTGGGCTAGGCCAAAATGTTTTTTTTTTTATTTTAAGGTTTAAAGGTTTGTGCACAGTGGGCCGCCCAGCCCACTGTGCACCCAAGGAAGGTGTAGCTCCTGCTCTCGGCCATTGGCCGAGAGCAGGGCTTGGAAATTTTTATTTTTATTTTTTTATTTATTTTTTTATTAGAAATTTATTTAAATTAAATTATGGGTTTATATATCTACATATTATTTTAATTGGATTATAGATTGGGTTTTGATCTATAAAAATATTCATGGAGATCTTGGAATAGACGTGATTTTAATAAAAACAATTTATATCAAATAAATTTTGATAAAATAATTTTGATAAAATAAATTACTTACTTGATCTTTGATCCCCTAGCATGCTCCTCAATTTACACTTCAAGATCCTTTGCTCATGAGGAGAAAAGAAGGAAGAAGATGGACAAAGTTGGGTTTAGGGTTTTCTTGAGGTAGAAGAGGAAGAAATGTTAGGTTCTTTGAACCTGGACTTTAATTAGGCTAGATTGCTTAATTTAGTAAGATAGGATTAGGATGGAAATTTAGATTGGAATTAAATATTTAAATTAGATTCTAGATTTGGATTTGGATTAGGATTTATTAGATGATGATTTTGAAAATAAGATTAGGGTTATGATTAGAATTGAGTTTTGGGTTAATGGTTAAGAATCTCATGCTAATGGGTTTTGGGCTTTAATTAAAAGAAATAAATAATATGAAGAATGAGAAAAATAGATAGTGGGCTTATGGGCTTAGACAAAAATAGAGAAAGGGGAAAAAGAATGAAAATAAGAAGTGGGCTTGGCTCAGGTGGGCTTAGCATGAAAGGAAAATAAAATGAAATGAAAAGGAGAATGGGTTAGACTTATTGGGTTTGGAATGAAAATAATAATACTATCCATTAATAATAATTTAAAATAATTAAATATGAGCAATAAGAGTTTACAAGTCATACATAATACTAAGACGAATAATGATAATAAATCAAGTTAGCAAATAATACTAAAATAACTAGTAAAATAAAATAAATACTTGTAGGAAAATAAAAATACAGTATTATTAGATTAGG
>JAVJIF010029614.1:0-66379 GCA_038442645.1 Agave tequilana | reverse complement strand
ACTGGCGTGCACGTCTGTGCACGTCGGTCGACCGAGTCGGTCGACCGACTTCAAGCTGCGGTCGACCGGCCCGGTCGACCAGCTGAAGCCAGGAAACAAAATTCTGGGATTAAAAACTTGGTTATTTTGGCTCAAATAAAATCCCATAAAATACTAAAAAACTACAAAAATAGTTTTAACATTATATTTTGATAAACAAACATGCTTGCACAAAATCAGGCATGTTACAAATAATTTGACTATTTTTGTAACTTGAAAATATCGGCTCAAACCAAAAACTGTTTTTCTAAAACTTGATATTTCCAAAACTTCTCCAAATACAAAAACAAGATATTTAAACTCTTTTAAAGCATAGTGTGTATGGATATGATCCACTACACATACATGGTGAAATATCTATATTTTTGACATTAAGCACTAAACATGATTTTGGTTAAAGACATGTAAAACTTTGAATCTCAAAATCAAAAACGGTATTTTTCCAAAATGAAAAACTCTTTTGTGAAAACACAAATAAATATCAAGAGTGTGTGTATAAGATATACTTGAGCAATCCACCACTATTCTATCCTTTACATTTTAATCTAAAAACAAAATCTTATAAAAAACAACCTAGACACAAGTCTTGATTTTGAAGTCTTCACTTGAAGTCTTCTCATCCTTCTTGACTTGGTCCAAACACGATCCAAAGAGCTAGACTCCTCTTGAGTACTTGTTGTGGTCATGATGCACAAGCTCTTGAACTAAACCGTGTTAGCTCCAAAACTTGACTTTAAATCTTTGTTGAAGCTACACACACTACTAAGATCTTGATCACAAATCTGAAACTAATTAAACACGAGATCATTAGTACCATAACTACATGAGTTGATCATCATCAAAACTAGAGTGATAGGCCTTTGGGCCAACAATCTCCCTTTTTTTGATGATGACAAAACTCATGAGTTATAAATGCATAGATTAAAGTAAAGCTTCAAAGAAGCTCCCCCTTAACTCATGCATCACAATAAATAAATAAATATGCAATGAAGCACATAAATATGTATGCAAATGCAAGGAGATAAACATGCCAATCAAGCATAAAACAATCAAATTCTTTTCTCCTATTTGTAATACAAAACATATATATGCATAAACATAAATACTTCTCCCCTTTATGAATAAAGTAAGGAAAACATGCATATATACTAAAATACTTCTCCCCCCTTTTTTGTCATCATCAACAAGGGGTTAAAGTAAAACAAAACCAAAACAAATTCTTCTCCCCCTTTTTGTCCAAAAAGAAGAATCAATAAGGGGTAAACTCAATTCAAACAATAAAGGATATATGCGATATACATTCATGAAGAGGAAGACGCTAAGTTAACTTGCCTATATATATGCATTCATGAAGAAGGGATGACAAGCCCTAACTCACATAACACATAATATGCAATGCTTAAGAGGAGATGTGAAGCTCCCCCTACATACGTGTACCACATAAAGAAGAGTTGTCAAGCTCCTCAAAAGATACACTCAACATGAATCTATATGTAGAGAGATGTTAAGCTCCCCTTGCATATAGGCAATATAATCAAAACATTTTAATTTTCTTATTAAAACAAAATTTTAAGATACCAATTGTAGTCAATTTTAAAATACCATTGTAAATAAACATTACAATTTTTGAATTTTCTTAAATAAGTAAAACATCTTGATACCAATTGAAATTTATAATAAATTTGAAATATATTGGTACTAATTTAAAAATAATGCATAAGCTTTAAAAATGTCATTGAGATACCAATTGAAAATAGAGTTTTAAATCAAGCTTAGCATAAACTATGTGCTTTTAAATATGTAACCAATTGTAAAGCAAGCACACGAAAATCATATATATGTATGAGAAATGAAATATATCTAGAATTGATATAAGTTGAAATTGAAAAAATATACATATATATAAACAAGATTATGAGTATACAAAAATATATCAATTGTGATACCAAAAGAAATTATGATACCAATTGAGATTAAGAAGAGAAATTAGTGTATATCTCATAAACTACCAAATGAAGAATAATAACTAGTTAAAATATTTTTGAAAAACTAGTTAAAGATCCTTCAAAAACATGAAATCAAATCATATGTTTTTCATGAATCATACCAAATACACAAAAGTTGACACTCAAAATCGATAAAGCTCAAAAATATGTTCATGAAACAAGGTCATGACAAACAAATGAAGTGTGAGTGTTCAATAATCATGTAATAGCATTTTCATGAAAATAATCAATAAAGCTCAAAGCAAACATGAATTTTATCAACCAAATCATAAAAATTCATTTTTCATTTATAAACAAACTTCTAGGTATATGTATGTTTTTATCCAAACTAACAATATGCATACATATCCCAAACATAAAAAGAGTCTATGATTTAATTTGCATGAAGGCAAGAGACTCAGGGTATACATGTATATTTATTAGATTTGAATAAAAATTACATATACATGAAGTAAACATGAAAATAGGCAAAACAAGTATAAATGAAGAATCATCAAATTTAGGCTATACATGTGCATATAGTGAGTACAAATGAACAATAAAGTGCAAACATATATGAATCAATTTGTCACTACTTGTACATGTATATATCCAAGTTTTAATAAAAACTACATCTAAACTAGTATTTACCACATGAAGAACGAAATCATGAACATGCTAGAAATATCATATATGAACAAGCATGTAAAAAAATAGGAGTTTAGAGATAGTTACCAAACCAAAGAACTATGTTCTAATTCTCCAAAACATAGTGGTTGTCCCACCAAACCTCCTTGATAGCGGTGCATCAAATATGTGTTCATCAAGTCCATGTGCATCCACCATCAAGGCACCAATCTATCACGTCTTGTGAGAGCCCTCACCTACATCAAATACACAAGGTGAGAATTTGGGTACCCATTTTCTTTTGGGTCCTTGAGGGTTAGCTTTACAAGGGACCCAAACATTTTTGTTAGCAAAATTAAAAACATTTATCTTATCATAACAAAATTTTGCTAAATGGCCTTTGCGGCCACAATGTGTACATTTGTACACCTTAGGATGATATTGTATATGTTGTGATCGTGGTGTGCAAAATGTGCATATGCATGATGTGGATGATGTGCATAAATATGTGGAGCTTATTTCTTTGAAAACAAAGACTCCAATCTAGAATGATTAAAAGCACATGTACTCAAAGTTGAGCTCAAACAGTTATTTTATTTTTCAAAAATTTCATCTCATTTTGATTAATGGTGGCATGTAAAGCATGGTGAGATATAAAATCATTTTTCTTATTCTTCTTAGAAACATATTCTTTTTCTTTTTCAATCATTTTTCTTTTTAAAGAAGTGTTTTCTTGAAAAGCAACTTCTTTTTGTTTTTCACCAAAGTAATTTTATTTTTCAAAGAGGTGTTTCCTTCACAAAGATCATTTAATTTAGAAAGTAAGGAAACATTTTCATTTTTCAAATTTCATTTCTTTTTCAATGCATGCAACCTTATTTCTAAATGAATCATTTTCTTTTAGCATGCAATCAAAAAATTTTTCAAATTTTTATTATCTTTCTTAAGCATGTCATATTTTTCAAGTAATTGTTGACAAAATGAAGTAAGCTCATCATATGACATATCATCTTCTTCATCTACCTCGGATTCGGTAGTTACCTCAAGGGGTTATCCCCTTGGACCATGTAGCACCCGTTGGAAGTGTTGCTTCCAACATTCGAATCGCACCCCACATAGTATTGTTCATTTTCGCCGAGGAGATCAACGAGTTCAATACTACAAAAGCCGAATCAAGATTAGAAACCCTAGATAAATAATCATCATTTAGGGTACTTTTCAAAGCATGTAGGGCTTGTGAGTTAGCCTCAATATACTTGCTATTATTAACATATGAATCATTAGTGGTAGCAAGATAAACATGAATCCCTAAGGCTTTGAGGTACAAAGACATCTTCACCTTCCATATTTAGATGTTAGAAATGTCAAAAGTGGGAGGTGACATGAAATTCATGGTGTGTGAACGAATATTGTGATTAGCTATAAAATGAGGATCTTTAACTCTAGGTTGTAAGACCCAAACCAGAGCACTTGGCTCTGATACCAATTGTAAATCACCCAGAGAGGGGGTGAATAGGTGATGGCTAATCTAATGGTCAATAATGCGGAATTAAAACTTATATGATGCAAACTAAAACTTCTTACACTAAACACCACGTATAACACAAGAATGTAGCCGAATTCCCGTGAAGGGCTCTGGACTAACTCCTCAAGATTCCTCTAAATAAGAGTTGAGGTGCCACGTTGGCTCTCTTGGTTGAATACAAGTGTTAGCAAATAATCCCCAAGCATATATCAATTAAGCCCACAATGTATATCAAGCATATAAGAATAAAGACAACAATAGCATGCAAGATATAAACAAGTAAGAGAGAAAGAGAGAGAGAGCAATCGCAAACACGGGAGATTTGTTTCGAGGTTCGAGCAAACTTGCTCTACATCCCCGCCTTCAACACTATGAAGGATTTCCACTAGAATCGATCCCACTGGATCACCCGGTGTCGCAACACCTACAAGGAGTTCCCACTAGAACTCTTAGACTCTCTAGTCACGTACACACCGCAAGCCCACAAGCTCGCCGAGGCCACACCTCAAACACCGAATCCACACACGAACTCAAAACACCGCGAACACACTTGTCCGCCTCCTCAAAGTACAAAGATGAACTTTGGTGATCACAACTCTTGATCACCTAAAATCCTCTCACAACAAATCCCTATATGTAGATATAGCAATGGATAGCTCAAGTGTTGTGTGAGAAAAATAAGGATTGAAATGGTGGAGGAAAACTCAAGAAAATCACTTTTAAAACACTCTTGATAAACTCCCCTTTTGATTGGAAATATTTGGGTCTAAAACTTGTGAATATAACTACTGAAATGAATGGGAAAAACTAGCCCAAAACACTTCTTAAAATCTTGTCTAAAACAGCCCCCAAATGCCCCAATTTATAGAGCTAGAAAAACTAGCCGTTGGGAGCCAGATGGCCTGACGGACCGCCAACGGTCAGATTTCTGACCGTTGGGGCAGCGGTCGACCGGCCCGGTCGACCGAGGCCTGGATATAGAGAGCAGTCTCTCTGTCCGATCGACCGGGGCTTTCCAGAGAGCAGAGCTCTCTGGACAGTCGACCGTCCCGGTCGACCGGCCCTCCAGCCAGACTGGCGTGCACATCTGTGCACGTCAGTCGACCGGTCGGTCGACCGACTTCAAGCTGTGGTCGACCGGCCCGGTCGACCGGCTGAAGCCAGGAAACAAAATTCTGGGATTAAAAACTTGGTTATTTTGGCTCAAATAAAATCCCATAAAATTACTAAAAAACTACAAAAATAGTTTTAACAATATATTTTGATAAACAAACATGCTTGCATAAAATCAAGGCATGTTACAAATAATTTGGACTATTTTTGTAACTTGAAAATATCGGCTCAAACCAAAAACTGTATTTTTCAAAACTTGATATTTCCAAAACTTCTCCAAATACAAAACAAAATATTTAAACTCTTTTAAAGCATAGTGTGTATGCATATGATACACTACGCATACATGGTGAAATATCTATGCTTTTGACATTAAGCACTAAATATGGTTTTGGTTAAAGACATGTAAACTTTGAATACCAAAAACCAAAACGGTATTTTTCCAAAATGAAAAACTCTTTTGTGAAAACACATATAAATATCAAGAGTGTGTGTGTATAAGATATACTTGAGCAATCCACCAACTATTCTATACTTCACATTTTAATCTAAAAATAAAATCTTATAAAAAAAAAAAAAAACTAGACACAAGTCTTGATCTTGAAGTCTTCACTTGAAGTCTTCTCATCCTTCTTGACTTGATCCAAACACGATCCAAAGAGTTAGACTCCTCTTGAGTACTTGATGTCGTCTTGATGCACAAGCTCTTGAATCAAACTGTGCTAGCTCTAAAACTTGACTTTAAATCTTTTGTTGAAGCTACACACCTATTAAGATCTTAATCACAAATCTGAAACTAATTAAACACGAGATCATTAGTACCATAACTACATGAGTTGATCATCATCAAAACTAGAGTGATAGGCCTTTGGGCCAACAATTTCCCCCTTTTTCTTCTGAATTTTGGGCACCTACACCATCACAAACTTCTTCTAGTAGTCTAGGTAAAAGATTATCTAATTTAAAAGTTTACTTTCCTCTAATACTAGAAAGAAACACTTTTCAGGAGCAGATTCAGTTGATGAACTTAATTTATATTTTGAACACAATGCCTGCTGAAATAAATGAAAATGATGATGAACCATGGGAAACATTTGATGTTTTGTCATGGTGGAAAGAATAGAGAAAACAATTTCCTATTCTTTCTACCATGGCCCGAGATATACTGACACCTCCGGCCTCTACAGTAGCGTCCGAGAGCGCATTTTCTGTACGTGGTAGAGTTTTGACACCCTGGAGGAGGAGGCTGACGCCGAAAACACTTGGAGATGGCTGTTTACTTAAAGGACTGGTTCGATGCAGAAAGACGCACACAAGGAAAAACTATTCTAGATGAAGAATTTGAACAGGACGATGATGACGAGTAGAGTACCACCAGAATTTTTTATGTACATTGTATGAGATGAGCACAAGAGTTTTGTTATGTATATTATACGAGATGAGTTTTATGTACATTATATATATGATGAGCAGATTGGTATATGATTTTTTCATATTAATAAAATAATTTGCCTTACAAAAAAACTTGTAATTAGTAATATCAATTCTATTTTTTTTATAATTTTAGACATTTTTAAAAAAATTTCTTCTTTTTTTACTATTTTTTCCTAATTTCCTTATAACTTTAAATTTAAAAATTTAAGAAATTTCGAATTAAAAAAAAATTAAAAATTGCCGAGACGGGTCCAACCCGTCTCGGCGAATCCGGTAACGAATCGGGTCAAGATTCGTTACTCGGGTTTTCAACCCGTCCCGTCGAACCCGTGACGAGACGGGTCCAACCCGTCTCGTCACGGATTCGTTGACCTGACGGGATGAATCAACCCGATTCGTCCCGTTGGCCACCTCTAATCAGGATAGGCCCTGATATTTGTCCCGCGAGGTTTTGTTCCTGAATTTTTGCGTACGTGATTTACTCATGTTTTTGGCTCAGAGCCCCAGATACTCCTCTTTGCTTTATGTATATTTCGGTGCATGCTTTTTATACCCTTCACGCTGGATGGCTGATTCGAACAAGCAGTCTAAGCCATATCAGCTGTACTTCAAATATTATGTTTCATTATTTATTTTTTAATAGAACACTGGCTACTTTACCCATCATTATTTTCTAAAAATTAAAAAAAAACAAATAAAAGTATTACTAACTATTTTTGTTTCTTCTTATTAGACTTTTCGTGTCTTTGACGAGTATAAAGACAAAGTTTAATTTAGAATCCATTTTCATCTTATTTTTCATTTTCTCACATTATAATATGTTGATATCCTAGTTTTTGACCGTGCCAACAACCGGTGCAAAACTCTCGAGATCCGGATCAAATCTTTTGTCTCCTGAAATGTCCCACACAAATAGAGCCAAGCCCTCTTCAGTCGGGTGCCATTTGGATTTGGATATCCGCGGATATCCACATCCGCATCCCATGCGAATTCGGATGCATTCTTTTTTGTATCCGATGGATCCGGAACCGGATCCGGATATTCTTATTCGGATACGAATACGGATTCGAATAGAGTTACTAATATTGGATCCAGATTCAGATATCTGCACTATTATCAGATCTATTATAATACTATATGTTATATAAATATATAAGAGAAAAATGTACCTCAGCCGTCAGCTGAGAGAAACTTTCTCAACTGGCGTTTCAATATGGTCGCAGCTGACTGTGACATGGTGGCAATCCACTGCGACATGGTCGCAGTCCCAAAAACTCATATATTTTCAGTGTAATTAGGACTGAGATCATGATAGCAGTCCTCAGAAAAAGACTGCGACCATGGTCGCTCTCTTGAGAAAACACTGCTACCATGTGCGCAATGCTCAGAAAACACTGCTACTATGTGCGCAATCCTCAGAAAACACTGCTACCATGATATGCTCTCACCCTGTGACTGTACAAGAATTATAAAACTCATTGGTAAGCTTAATAATGGTTCCTATAATAGGGATAATTCTACTATATCTCTTTACTAGCAGCAATTTATTTGTTTATAACTAATTATTGCACTTGTATTAAGATATACCATGTGATCATTCTCTGTCACACTTAATGATGAAATTACTTGGTAATGATATAGAGTATCTAAAAGTTTTTGATGCTAAGGGGAAATAAATGAAATACTTGTATACCGACTTTCGTGAGTATTCAACAAACATCCGATTAGTATCCACATTCGATCCGTTAATATCCGATCCGTATCAGATATCCGATTTTAGTGGATACAAATATCATTTTTTCACACCCGATAATATCTGTATCCGTATCCGTATTGTGAATATGGATATGATAAATAGAATTTCTGATCTGTATCCGATCCGATGGCACCCCTACTCTTCAGTCTTCATGCATCATGACGGGAAAAAAAAGAAGAGAAAAGTTACGTGCATGCCACAGAAAGCACTCTTTTCTACCAACGTGTCAGTTCGTAACTGAACTGATGTATCAGAGATTTAGTGGTATCAAATATGGGCCCACTTACTTAGTATGGGCGAGACCACAGCAGGCCTGCATGTCACTGCAGTATGATGCACATATATACATATAGGCCTTCGTGTGAACTTTTTCACACGAAGACGGTGAAAAAATTATATAAGAGTGATTATGTAAATGATTCGAATTATTCATCTTAATGTATATATTTTATTTAAAATATCAATAAAAATTTACACGATTTCAAGATTTTTTACTCATGTAACAAATGGTTACAAAACATACGTTATATTCGCCGCAGGAGAAAAATGTCATTTCATGCATGGGTAAAAAAACTCAGAGTCGCGTGATTTTTTTTATTGATAACCTAATTAGACTATGTAAATCAAGATGAACGGTTCGGAACATCCACAGAATCGCTCCCATATGGTTTTCTCACGAAGCTTATTTTGAGAAAATTTCTCATTTGAAGATTTCCTTTTACATATATATATATATATATATATATACGTATATATATATATATATATACGTATATATATACGTATATATATACGTATATATATATATATACGTATATATATACACGTATATATATACGTGTATATATATACGTATATATATATATACGTATATATATACGTATATATATATGTACATATATATATATATATATACACATATACGTATATATATATATGTATATATATATATGTACATATATATATATACGTATATGTATATGTATATATGTATAATATATATATGTATAATATATATGTGTGTGTATACACACACACACACACACACATATATGGTTTCTAGATACCTGAAATAATATAGATCAACTTCAACAGAGTGGATCTTATATTTGAATGTCGGATGTTGGTATTTGAGTGAGAAGGATTCGACCTCAAATTCTTTTGGAAGGATACGAGTCTCTCTCTCTCTCTCTCTCTCTCTCTCTCTATATATATATATATATATATATATATATATATATATATATATATATATATATATATATATATATATATATATATATATATATAAGTGTTCCTAGTAGGTCTTCTTAGATTATAATTTAAGTAGGCGGTTTAAAATTCTAACGTCTTAATTTGTTTCACGATCCGATCGCATATTATTATCTTCATGTTTTAAGATGTACACATATAAAAAATCACATGATTTGAAGTTTATTTACTCTATTTTTTTGGGTTCAACCATTAATGGTTTTTTAAAAGTAGAACAAAATGGAAAGGTTAGATCAATGAGTAAACGAATTTCAAATCACTTGATTTTTTATATGTGTATATCTTAGTACTTGAAGATGATAATGTTCGATCGGATCGTGAAAAAAAAATCAGGATGTTAGAGTTTTAAGTCGCCTCCTTGGATTATAATCTAAGTAGAGTTACTAGGAACACTTTACTTTTATATATATATATATATATATATATATATATATATATATATATATATATATATATATATATATATATATATATATATATATAATGGAAGGTAAGTTTTAGCGTATCCCAGAGCGCCTCACTCTATTACAGATAAATCTGTGTAGTGGTTATCAAACCTCTAAACTAATCCCATGGTGTCCATGTGGTGGATCAAAGCTAGCGGTTGCTGGGGAGAAAACCCAGCGCCTTACTGCTTGAATCCGCCGTGGGAGGCTTTAAACCCGTGACCACCTAGGAGGAACCCAAGTGATCATGCATGTAACGCCCCGATCCCACAGATACAGAGACATTACTGCAACGTATATCCGTAAGTCAAAATACCCTCCTATATATACGCTAAGCATTAGTACATGTAAGAATCAGAGTACGAAAGTATGTGATGCTTTTTACATTCTAACATATAACTACAATTATAAAGTTATGTGATACAATATTATAAGAATATTACATCACTGATTTTACATCACGGATAGGCGCAAATGCGAGAATACAAGGAGATATACAAATGTAAACTGTACAAAAGATGCTCACGAGTAACAAAAGAAAAACTCGAGAGACGAGCAGGGGGCCTAAAAGGATAGGGTCCCGGACTGGTCTTCCGCTGATCCACTATACTTTCACTATGCCATTCTGATTAACTTGTTGTCCATCACGGTTTAAGCTCTATGATCTGGACGTGCAGATCTAGGGGAGTCAGAAAGTCACCAACGAGTGGTGTGATGAATGCCAAGTGGCGTGCGAAAACAAGCACATGTGTATCGATAAATTCAGATCAAAAGCATGTATTAAAAACCGTGTCGTGAGCATTACACACCCGAACATGAAAGAGACATCAAGTGATGAGATGTACAAAAGCGAGAAAATCAGTTGTATGGGCTCAGTAGATAGCTTCATGAGATTGATACCTCGAGGGGATAATACAAATAAGAAAACCTTCATCTATATATCATATACCTCACTTCACCATCAACTGGGTACGCACAACTTGAGATGTCCACAATAACATCTAAATAGAATAGTATGAATTATTAGGAAGCAATAATCATACGGTAACTAAAGAATCTGTATAAAGCCATATATAAGCAAGTCAGAAGATTAGGCACAGTAATACAAGTATAATATCAGGCAAGAGGCAGGTCGTGTACAATATGATAACAGCAGGAGCTCAGTGAGTAGTACACAGGTGTAAAATCAGGAATATTTAATATAATAATAATAAAAAAACTAAAAATCTGAATAAAAACTCTATGAAAACAAATATGGCAAAACCAGCGGTATAACTCAGATTACGACTTCATGAGATAAGTACATCGAAAGAATAACCCAACTACGAAAACCCTCATCTATATACCATATACCTCACTTCACCGTGATCCGAGCATATACAACTCGAATTGCAAAACAGCACGACGAATTATTGATTAGCATATTATTATTATTACTTATCCTACCCATATATCTAAGTATGTGTACATGCGTATCCATCCCACATACATCCATATATGAGTAAGCCGAGGTTGTTATGAAAACTGATGATGAAACAATGAGTTATGTTTACAGTGGGTCCTGTACATACACGGGACCATGACCCAAGATGTTCCAGTGCTGACCTGGAACCTACCTCTAGGCAAACAGAAGGTGGGTCTTATATTATGTCCATTCAGGAATGTAATAGGAGGTAGGGAGTCAGCGCTCTCCTCAGAACACCTGGAGGCCTTAGGTAGAATTAAAAGTTTGAGTTGCACAACATGCCTAATACCACTGTAAACATATTCGCCACTTGAAGTTCATTAGTTTCCCTCCTTACCCAATGTAAGTTGTTCTTTTTATAGTTTATTATTATGTAATTATCATATTACGGGAATGGTAGGAGCAGGACAGGTTCAAAAGTACATAAGTACTAGAAATACAGGTCGCTGTATGTAATATAGGATAACAAGATAGGATTCCAAAATATAATAATCACAAGGCAAGCAATAATATATCAGGTGACAGGTGATAAGTGATATCAAACAGGTATCAGGTGATAGCATGCAAGAATCAAGTGTTAAGTGATAACATATCAAGTAATAAACATAATAGATATCACTATCGTATAGAACAATACATGAAAACAGTGCTGATACAAGGGTCAATATGAATATAGAAAAATGATGCAGTTTTGAAAAATAGTATAAGTACATGTTTCAAACTCTTCACGATCATAAATAAAAGAGTTAATCGAGTTATCAAGTAGACAAGCGAGTAAGTAAGCAAGCGATCACCCAAGCTGGAGCGAAGCTAATGTACAATACTAAATGCTATCACGATCGACGTGGTTACCGCTCGCAGCATAGCTATATGCACGTGTCGCAGCATGCATATGAATGCCATACTACCGCTTATGGCAGAACCGTGCTCACGGGATAACTACGCTCGAATGAAGTTAGCGGCAAAGTGCTGAAACTAAGTTCGCCTATCAGGCGTAGCATAAAGAAAGTCCAGAGGACTTTAAAAATCTCAAAGAGCTTAAACCGGAAGTTATAGTAAAACTGTAGAGCAGTTAAGCCCGGAGGCTGTGGAGTACCTGCACAAGCGTCAGTACCATACACAAAAACACACACACATACACAAGCAGATCCTATACCAAATACAGTGCACCCCACTGTGCAATACAAGTCCATGGTATCACCGATACAAATACAAAACCCCTAATACAGTATCTGTACAATTTCATAAATACAAATCATCCCAACAAAGCGGGGATACCCAAAATGAAAGCGAGAACACTCGCCTAATATTACAGAAAATGCAGGGAAATCCCCAGAGTTCGGAAGCTCCAACTTATCAACGCGCGTGTGCGTTCAAATATTATAAGAATAATATATATATATATATATATCTGTGTGTGTGTGTGTATAGAGGAAGATGAGACAGAGGAATCAAGGGAGAGAGAACACGGGGGTCACGTTACGCGGATATCGCAGATGCGAGGATCGTGATCATGGGGATCACGCCACGTAGAAGTGGAATTTAGATGCGAACGCAGGGGGGTCGCGTCTCACAGTAAGGAAGTACTTGGACGCGAGGGTCAACTCCACATCCAGTACTCACGGGGCCAGAGAGAGAAAGAGAGAATACTGTGAGAGAGAAATAAAATGAAAGTGAGTGAGATAGAGTGTGGGAGTGAGATAGAGAGAAAATATGCAGAGAGAGAGAGAGCGCAAGAGAGAAAGAGAGAAAAGAAAAGAACAGAGAAAAAGAAAGAATGAAGAAAGGAAGGAAGAAAGAAAAGAAGAAAGAAAAGAAGAGAGAAAGGAGGGAAGAAAAGAAAGGAAAAAGAAGGGGGTCCACCGCCAGCCTGCCACCGCCGATGGCGACGCTTCAGCCAAGAGGAAAAGGGGAGGGGAGATTAGAGGTGCAAGTCTAGTTGAAGAAGGTGTTTTTGGGGGTTGACGAAACGTCATTTTGAAAAACGATGAGGGGTTAGGATAAAAGAGTTCGTCAGGGGAGGAAGTTTGCTAGTGGTGGTGGTGATCGTGGTAGTGTAGTAGTGGGGGAGATGGTAGAGAAGGAGGTAATGGTTCTTTGGTGAAGAGGAGAAGAAGTTGGTGGTGATGGGTTTTGGAGTAGGAAGAGAAGGAGAGGAATTGAAGGGTTATGGGGTTGGTGGAGATGGTCGCTGACCAAGGTCATCGGCCAAGGAGGGGATGCGCGCTGGGGGGTGATGCCGTTAGTTGAAGAAGAAAGGAAATATAGAGGACAAGGAAAAATGAAATAGGGGGAGAGAGTGTGTGTTATATATAATGAGTTGGGGGGTTTACAATTGAGACCAGCATCTCTGAGTGAGGCCCTCGTCCAAGAGGCTCGTGTTTGGCTTATTGAGCCCAGACGCGAGGCTCAGGTCCGTGTCTGGGGGGAGGCTGAGGTACTTGCATAAAGAAGGAGAGAGAAAAAATGATTGGGATATTTATTGTGTGGTGGAGGAATTTTTGAGAAAAATTTGAAAGAAAGAAAATAAAAGGAAAAGAGGAGGAAATTATGAGTAGAGAAGAAAAATTAAAATAGAAAAAAATAAAAGAAAAATATCTGAATAAAATTCCAGAATCTGAGAAAAGACCGAAAACTCCGAAAAATGAAGTTTCTCGGAACGATATTCAAAAAATTTTCAAAATAATAAATATTATATTAAGACACATGGTGAAATTCGATTTCAGAAATTCATTCTTCTTTTCAAATTAAAAATCCTGAAATCAACCAACGATGCTGGTCGACACCAAATCCGGTCGAATTCCGATAAATTTAGAAAAATATCCAAAAATGCATTTATATAGAAAATGTAATTTTAAGAAATACTATGAAAGCAGTTTCAATTCAACTTCATTTTTAAATATAATTCCAAGAATCGATTGCCAGCACCGGCCGACACCAGTTTTGAAGATTTTGCAATTTAATTCAGAAAATTTCAAAAAATCATGAAAAATCTAAATATTAGAAAATGAGTTTGAAATAAAAATCGGTCAAATCTGACTATCAGAAAGGTCAGATAAATCAATACACTGGGATCAGGTCCCCAGTTCAAACTCTGGTTGATTCTGAAATCAGGAATCCGGATCCAAATATCAAATGATGATATTAATAATCATAAAACAAAAATAAATAAGAAGAAAAATTTAAAGAATATGATTGAAAAATCAAAACTCATATCTATGTACGCATTCTTGGGACAGGGTGTTACAATGCCACTCGGCCAACCCCGGTGAACATACACACACACACACATACATACATACATACAAACATACATACATACATATACATATAGACACACACACACACACATATGGGAAAATATTCGAGTGAAAACTGATTCTCACCAGAGCTTCCTGCAAACTCCACGATCGGCCGCCCCATGGATGATCTGAATATTTTAATCTACAAACTCTAATTAGGCTACTAATGAAAAATTACGTGATTCCGAGCTTTTTTACCCATGCATCAAATGACATCTTTGTTCTACGGCTAATAGAATTTTTTTTGTAACCGCCTAATGCATGCGTAAAAAGGCTCAGAATCGCGTGATTTTTCATTGATAGCCTAATTAGAGTATGTAGATTAAGATGGATGGTTCAGATCATCTATGGGATGGCCGGTCGAGGAGTTCGCACGAAGCTCCGGTGAGAATCGGTTCTCTCTCTATATATATCACACACACCACAGAGAGAGAGAGATAGACTTGTGTCCTTCTAAAAAGATTTGAGCCCGAATTCTTTCTGATATTCGAATACAAGATCCATTCTGTTGATGTTTATCTATATTATTTCAAGTATTTATAACCAAAAATCAAGAGTTTTGAATGCTTTTGCCCATCCATCAAGCGACACAAAATGGACGACTGATTGAGCTTGAACCTGCACACAAAATACAGAATTTCAGATTTAGAATAGAGATGTGTAAGGTGCTCAATTCTACCGCGATAGCAAGTGGCTATGCAGGTCGTGATCCACAAGGAGGGTTAGCGATAGAAGCATTCAAGGTTTGTATTGAAATCTTTGTGAAGAAAAACGAAGGTTCTTCTTTATTTTAAGAAATGAAAATGAAAAAGAGAGTTTGGTTAAAGTTAAAAAGAAAGCGATAGATGAGAAGGTGGAGAAAATCAGAAAATGACTAGGTACAGAGAAAATGAAAGAGTGAAAGAGATTTGGAAGATGTCATGTTGATGATCTAAACTAAAAGTTACAAGAAAAGAAATAAGAAATAAAAATAATTACTTACTTTCTTTTGACCAAAAGCTTACCTTGAATCTTTGGCGACGATGTTACCTTGAAGTGGAGGCAATCAGCGCATAGCCCATAAGAGTTGATTAATGTCTCTTCCACATTACATCATCAAGACAAAACAAGCATGAAATGATACAGAGAGACTCAAATCCATCGTCATGAGCTATCGGTGATACTCGCAAAGGCAAGGCTCTTTCGATGCTTGTAGACTCACTTGGAAGACAATTATACCAAAAGAAGAGTGAAGTAGAAAGAAGAAGAAGAAGAACACTAAAACGAAGTACATACAAAAAGAAAATACAAATTCGATTTCATAACAATAAAAGAAAAGAAAAAATTTTACACCGGTGTCACTCTCAGCACAACCTTCGTTCTCGTTCTTCTATGAAAGTCTGATCTCCTCTGAATTACATAAATTAAAACTAAAAATTACATCAAAAGAAAAACAAAAACCTACACTAAAAAATGAAAAACTAGACTAAATCTTATCTCTGTATGGTCGTCTCATTTTTTTTTGCTGAAACTAGAATTTATAAGGAAAAACCAAAAGGAGGGAATCCCGGGAAGATTGGGGGAGCAAACGCTCCCCTAACTGACACAAGATGACCGCGGAAACGCGGCTAGGGCCGCGTTTTCGCGGCCCTGGTATGGCCAGGTGGCCACACCCAGTTGGTGGAGATCCCTTATTTGATGATTTTCTTGTATATTCTTCTGGTTTTCTCGTTTCTGCTCCAAGATTTGACGAAACAGCCTTTGATTGTTGGCTTCAACTGCTTGATTCAGGAAGGATTCTTCTCAACCGGTTTTCAATCTCTCTGATATGCCAGATTTTGCCCTGATTCTTTGACTTCGAATTTCTTCTGAATTAAATCAGAATTTGGTGGGCTTTTGGGCTTGTTTCTGTTTCCTTTCTTTTAGCACTTGGGCGTACATTAAACAGAGAAAAAGAAAACTTATTATTAGGATTTAATAGCTAAAAAGTATGGTAAGGTGACAATGTATATGCAATATATGTGACTAATCACACCCTCACACTTATTTTTTGATCGTCCTCGAGCAAAACAACTGAACTATACTAAGGATTATTAGATCACTTTCGCAGGTCACTCGATTGCACTGAGCATGTGCAACAAGCCGTTAAACCTCTAGGTTACCCCTAGAGGACGAGTTTTGTCTCGTGAGGGTTTTCAGTGGATTACACCCACAAAATCCATAAAGAAAAAAGAAACAAAGAGTTAGTATTTTTGAAAAGCATTTTGAAAGAGAAAAATATTTGAAATATAATTGTAAGATTTAAGTAATCTATAAGTTATAGGAAAGCTGAATTTTTCATTCCTAAACTTAGTCTCTATTTAAAAATTTGTTATCAATCAAAGTAAGAAGTCAAATTGTACTTATCATTTAGTCTATTACTTTACCCTAAGTCATATGCACCTTGTGACCGTGAAAATTTCGACTAAGGGTTCATTAACTCTAACTCTTATGCCTTATATATATATATATATATATATATATATATATATATATATATAATATATATATATATATATATATATATATATTGTGGTATTATTCATTAGTTCTATTAGGCTTTCTAATCTGCCCATGTAACGAGCCTTTAATCGATGACTCCCAAACCAAACGGTCTTAGGGCACCGGGTGAGAAAACACCCCAAGGACTTAAGGACTCGAGCAAACAAGGCCACAAAACTAAGGATTTTATTATATGAACCCCTTTTAGGCGTGAATACTTATGCTTTATTAGGCACAAATACCCAGCTTAATCAGAGGATTTTCATATATATTTTTTTCTCAAACTTATCTAATCATCTTTCGCATAAATACTAAGGCTTACTTAGACCAAAGTACCTAGCTAATTAATAATTATATTCGTTCATCTTTCATAGATATTTTTTTTCTTTTTTTTTTATATATAAGGCATAAGAATCTTTATTTTTGAACCCTAAGTGTGTAAGTATATGAAGTGTGCATATTTCATTAAGGTAAAGATCAAGACTAAATTACTTTGACAAATTATCTTCCTAACCCTAAAAATCAAACAAATAATCTTATTTTGACCAAATTTAAGAAATCCTAATTTTGATTTTCCTATTCCTTAAAATTGACTTAATTTCTTACAAAAAAAATATGTCAAAATATTGTTTCTATTTTTAAAAAGTTTTTAAAAGTAAAGAAAATGTTAAAAAAATTTAATAAAAAGAAAAAACCTAAGTTATATTAGACCCTCCTCCACACATATCTCATGCATTTTCCTCAATGTATGAATTAATGCATAGATGCATGAAAAAGAAGAAAGGGAAGGAAAATGTTACCTTAAGGTGGTGGTTCCGGTGGTGGTCTGATTGGTCCACGAAATGCGACCCAATCGACTTTTCGTGGGGTTCAGAGGAACCCACCAGAAATTTCTCTAATATAACCCACTAAAATGATATGTGCATGAATGATTTTTATTAAGTATTTAACCCCATCTAATTTCCAAATTCCATAGTTAATTTCGGAGTCAAATTTGTCAACCGCCTTGTCCCAAAATGGAGTGTGAAAAGATAGAATGATTGACTTGGACTCAGGAAGTACAAGAACTACTACCGACTCAGGAAGATAACTTAAGTCAAGTAAAGGTTCAGGAGTCGAGATTGGTTCAAGAAGCGGGTCCAAGTCAAGAAGTTGAAACTCAAGTCCACATTCATTTTCCAACAATGGAAGTGACTTAATATTGGTGATTCAAGTTTAAGAATGATAGGTGTGGGAATCAAAACTGACTCTAAAATATTACTCAAGTCCGGTAATAAAACAGGAGTCAATATTGATTCGAGAATTTGAACTAGATCACAGATTTGAGAATCTAGGTCACATTTCTCATTGAGTTCAATGTCATAAAAATGAGAACTTGTCAATTTGTCAATAGGACTTTCAAAAGTGTAAAATTGGTCAAGTTCAATATGATCAACAAAGATGGGTGATTCAATTTCATGATGAATTAGCACAGGATCCAATGTTGACTCGGAAAAAGATTGAAATCAGGTGAAGACACCGGAGTCATTATTGAATCAGGAAGTAGAATTGAATCACTAAGTTGAGGTTCAGGATCATATTCATTCTTAAGTTCAATTTCAGGAAAAGGATTACTTACCAAACTGTCAATGTCACTTTTAAATTTTGGGTTTGGGCAAGTTCAAATGATTGTGCTGAAATGGAACCTTGTGTTCCAAAACAACATGACTCTTCGGCTCTAACATAATGGTTACTGACATCAGAACTGGCCAAACGATGTGAACGTAGAGATTAGACCATCATATCTATGTCATGATTACGAGCGTTTTGAGCCTGAGTCATGGCTTCAAGCATCTTTTCATAGTTGATGGGTTCATCGTCTTGCTGAAAAGATGAAATGTTGTTTTGGAATTGGTGGTGAAATTGTGAGTCCATCAGATTTTGTGAATTTTGTTTGGACTCACGCATACTCATTTCCAAAATTGATGGTTTTCTATTTTGGACTGGTGGAACTGAGTATGAATCTTGGAAATATTGTGGACCAGGTGGATAAGAAGGACAAGTTGGTTGAAAATTAGACTCGGGGAAGGTGAATCCCCACTGACTCTGTGAAGAGTTGAAATTATTATGAAAATTATGGTTATAAGATTGGGGGCATGGGTTATATTGATTCGGATAAGACCAATCCGACACACTATGTTGGTCAAAGTTATGATATGCCGGGTTGGTAATATCCGAAAAAGAAGTTGGTGTGTAATATGGATTACCATTAAAATTAGAAAAATTGTTATTATAAGCCATATCACACAATAAAACACAAACAAAAACAAACAAATAAGCAAACAAAAAAAATTCTAAACTAAGTTAGGGTAGACCTATGACCTAGACGACTCCTAACTGGTTAGACTATCCACAGGACATATAATGCAGACTTTGACCACAAGCTAATCAGCCAGGTCAGGGCAAGATTGGTGGGAGATTTTCCGTCAAAGACGTTCCTTAATTAAATAACCACCAACCTTCGGGCTTTCGGCCCTTAATCCCTTTCCTAAACACTGATTTGGCAGGAGTCAAATTCCAACACCTTTCCTCCTTAGGATAATCTCCTAATTGAGTCTAAGATGTCTCTAGGGCCAACGTCTACTCATTTTTAGTTAGACTCGGGTTAGTGAGTGCTTGGAATCTGATTTTTGGGCCAAGGAAGGGTGATTAAATCCCCACCTTATCTTGTTATGGGGTGGTGCCCTTAAGATCAGTTTGTGCAAGTGTACAAGATATGCAAACAGGATTCACTCAAAGCGATGTAAATCAACCAAGAGATGAGTCCTATTCTAAATGCAATGCGAACGTACCTTGCTCCAGCACTCTTCAACAGTAAAGTAAATGAATTTAAAAGACACGTGCCTAAAATGCAAACGTCTAATCAATTTTTTAAACTTTTCAACAAGTATTTTACTGTTGGTTTATTAGCAGGCTCCTGGTGATGTCATACAAGAAATAAAGTTTGCAGAAGCTCTAATTTTGCAAAGCAAGCAGCCCTGCAAAATGCCAGTCAGTAGTGAACTCTTCCTTGCCGCGGAACCACGGCTAGAGCCGAGCAAACGCGGCAATTCAGAGAGTAATTGGTCTCTGTTTTCTGGAACAGAGGCCCAAGACTACTTATATGTTACTGCAATCTTCTTTCCTATTTTCTTTGACCTGTAACCCGCAACAGAGAAGAAAAATTCGTTTTAGTTCCAAAAATTCAATAAAAACCGTTACCCTCCTCGGTAACGGCGCCAAAATTTGATTGAGCTTGAACCTGCACACAAAATACAGAATTTCAGATTTAGAATAGAGATGTGTAAGGTGATCAATTCTACCGCGATAGCAAGTGGCTATGCGGGTCGTGATCCACAAAGAGGGTTAGCGATAGAAGCATTCAAGATTTGTATTGAAATCTTTATGAAGAAAATCGAAGGTTCTTCTTTGTTTTAAGAAATGAAAATGAAAAAGAGAGTTAGGTTAAAGTTAAAAAGAAAGCGATAGATAAGAAGGTGGAGAAAATCAGAAAATGACTAGGTACAGAGAAAATGAAAGAGTGAAAGAGATTTGGAAGATGTCATGTTGATAATCTAAGCTAAAAGTTACAAGAAAAGAAAGAAGAAATAAAAATAATTACTTACTTTCTTTTGACCAAAAGCTTACCTTGAATCTTTGGCGACGATGTTACCTTGAAGTGGAGGCAATCAGCGCATAGCCCATAAGAGTTGATTATTGTCTCTTCCATATTACATCATCAAGACAAAACAAGCATGAAATGATACAGAGAGACTCAAATCCATCGTCATGAGCTATCGGTGGCACTCGCAAAGGCAAGGCTCTTTCGATGCTTGTAGACTCACTTGGAAGACAATTGTACCAAAAGAAGAGTGAAGTAGAAAAGAAGAAGAAAAAACACTAAAACGAAGTACATACAAAAGAAAATACAGATTCGATTTCATAACAATAAAAGAAAAGAAAAACCTTACACCGGTGTCACTCTCAGCACAAGCTTCGTTCTCGTTCTTCTATGAAAGTCTGATCTCCTCTGAATTACATAAATTAAAACTAAAAATTACATCAAAAGAAAAACAAAAACCTACACTAAAAAATGAAAAACTAGACTAAATCCTATCTCTATATGGTCGTCTCATTTTTCTCTGTTGAAACTAGAATTTATAGGAAAAACCAAAATGAGGGAATCCCAGGAAGATTGGGGGAGCAAACGCTCCCCCAACTGACACAAGATGGCCGCGAAAACGTGGCTAGGGCCGCGTTTCCGCGGCCCTGGTGTGGCCAGGTGGCCACACCCAGTTGGCGGAGATCCGTTATTTGATGATTTTCTTGTATATTCTTCTGGTTTTCTCGTTTCTGCTCCAAGATTTGACGAAACAGCTTTTGATTGTTGGCTTCAACCGCTTGATTCAGGGAGGATTCTTCTCAACCGGTTTTCAACCTCTCTGATATGCCAGATTTTGCCCTGATTCTTTGACTTCGAATTTCTTCTGAATTAAATCAGAATTTGGTGGGCTTTTGGACTTGTTTCTGTTTCCTTTCTTTTAGCATTTGGGCCTACATTAAACAGAGAAAAAGAAAACTTATTATTAGGATTTAATAGCTAAAAAGTATGGTAAGGTGACAATGTATATGCAATATATGTGACTAATCAACGACCGAAAGTCGTTAGTTGGTTAGATCTATATCTTTAGACATACAAATTCTCGATCTGACCATTTAATTATGATCTAAACATTTAAAAACCCTACAATCTAATTTTTGTTAGGTTTCAAATGTTCTACACCGTTAAACTAACCAACTCACTATTTAGGCCGTCTGTTTTTTTCCTACTTGATGCATGGGAAAAAAGTATTCAAAACATTTGATTTTTGATTTATGGATACTTGAAATAATATAGATAAACTTCAACAGAGTGGATCTTGTATTCGAATGTCGGAGGGTTAAATTTGGGTGGGAAGGATTCGGGCTCAAATCCTTTTGGAATGACACAAATTTCTCTCTCTATACACACACAAAAAAAAAGTATATCAGCTGACAGTTGAGAGAGTCTTTCAGTCGGTGGTGACGTGACATAATATGTGCACAGAACTGGGTAATTTTATAAAGATCCCGCTTTTAAAAAATAAAATTACTAAAATACCCTGTTGTTCCATAATGACAGTTTTTCTTAGGATAAGGTTTATATTCTCTATTATTATTTTTTTCTCTCATTATTCTCTCTCTGTATCTCTCAACGCTCGTTCAGGTCTAGATTTTGATTTGCAAACAATCTCAATTTTAGAAAAACGAGATCAGATCTTGATTTTGAGTTTGCAGACGCAGATTTCATCTATTAGATCTCCATCGATCGCTTTATCTCAATCTGTTATCTCTCTATATCTGATCTCTCTAGGCCAGTCTTTTTTGATATCTAACCACAACCATAATCATCTCTCGCCACCCCATCTCGCTGCAGATCCCGCCCACTTTCGCCCCAATTGAATATGAATCAGGTATCTTCAAGTGCAACTTCATCTGCGAACAAAACAAACGCAGCAAGAGATAGAACTTTAGATGCTGAAGCAGAGGTTAATATTTTTTCAAATTTATGTATTATTTATGTTATTGTTAGTCGCAATCTTTATGGCAAAAAAATTGCCCTAATTAAATAAATGCTGTGACGATCATCCCGAGCTGAGGCAAGTAGTTGAACTCATCAGTTTAATGAAATTTTTGAAAATTTTAAAATAATTATATAGGTATTTGTATTTACCTGATAACACTTATAATTATATCAATAATCAGATTGATTGTGTTGTAATAAAATTATGTTATTAAATAAATTATATTATTCTTCATGTTGAGTAAATATTTGTTATGTAAAAATATGTATTTCAAATAAATAAATTATATATTTTACAAATATACATGCCCGTATACATATATTTATCTTTGGAAATTTGTATGTATAAAAATATTGATAAATAAATTTTATACAAACAATTTTTTTATTTAAAAATATTTCAGTTTAGAAATACTGTGAAAATATTTGTGAATGTTTGTGAATATGTAATACTCCTATCCTCTAATACTAAGTATTAATAATAATAATGTTAATAAGAATAAGTTATAATTAATCTTAATATCCTTAGCCCAGACATATAAGTCCTGTCCGCTCTCCTTTTCTCTTTTTCTCTCATTTTCTTTAACCAAGTCAAAGAGGCCTAGCCCAATTTCTTTCTTTACCTTTTTTTTTCTTTTTCTTTTCCCTCCTTTCTCTCTCTTCCCTAACTTTTCTCCTTACTGTCAACCCAACTCCTCCACGTGCCCTTCACTTCACTGCCTTCACTCCATCACTTTTGTAGGCGCGTGAACTCATCAATTTTGTGGGGGTGCAAATAACTTTAATTGTCACCGTTTGCCTCTATTTTTTATTGTTCCAGAAATGCCCTTGACACAGTGAAAACACACACACAAATGCAGGGGCATAAATGTTTGAACTTATAAAATTTTTCCCATGGATGAACGTCATTAACGGTCATCCTGCTTCCTAACAAGCTGTGCTTTATATATGAACTAATTTCTCTCTTACAGAAAATAAATATTGAGAAAATTTCTTTTAGCTCCTCAAGAAATCACCCGTCAAAAACTCCTAATTGCTTAAAATCTTGCCAAAAGAGTAAAGTTTGTTGTGTTCGCAGGTCCTTTTCCCACCAAAGGACAATACTGGATGCAATGTATTTTTATAATCGCCGTATTACCCTTAGGTAGCCCTATCCTTTTGTTATGAGTGCTCACGTGAGTGTTCACATGAGAATGATGGCTGATCATTTTCATAGAGATGGAGATCATATTGACTTCAATATTTATTATTAACTTGACCAAAATATAAGTAGACATAAATTAAAAAAAATTATACATGAATTATAAAATTATTTAAATATTTGTAAATGAAATTATGAAATAAACACCAATTAGTTAAATAGTAAATAAGTTTTAGCTTAGTTTAAATAGTAAATAAGTTTTAACTGTTAACGTAATTATCAGTTTATTCATAAGATATGAATATTTAATTATTTATTTTCCACTTATTTGATTGTTTATTTTGTTAATTTATATATATATATATATATATATATATATATATATATATATATATATATATATATATATATATATATATATATATATTATTAAAATATTTACTTGTTACTAAGAATGCGAGTCTATTAATGATGGTGGACAAAATCTTCCTCCTGGGCAGACCGGCGTTGCTCCAGATCAATCCGTCATCAGCGGAGAGATCGTGCCCAGTTTTTCTCCATTTCTGTCTACATGCGTCAATTTCTGTCTTTTTTATATATTTCTATCCAACTTCTCCTTGTATGTCCATTTTCTTCGATTTCTGTCTACTTTTATAAATTTTTGTCTAGCTGCATCAATTTGTCCTTTTTATATATTTTTGTTTAACTTTTCCTTTTGTGTCCACTTTTGCTCTTGATTAATGAAAACATCCTTGGCAAATGCTTTCACAGTTGTTTGTCTTTCATAAATCCAAGAATTTCACCTTTGACTATGAAATACGAATGCCATCAACTGTCCCTCTTAATCATTACTCTGATCCTGAAGGCCAACACAATAGGACCAAACTCTTGTGATGTTATCCCATGCTAATGTATACGGAGCCTGTGCTTGCTTTGAGCACTTTAACTTCTTCTAAGTAATGGTATCAGAGACAACACTCAGCTAGTTAAGGCCAGGAGCGCATTGCCGACAGAAGGGATGGGACGACAGGTGCGCACTAGAGGCGGACCGGCCGGCCCATCCCAAACTCCAACTACGAGCTTTTTAACTACAACAACTTAAATATATGCCATTGGAGCTTGAATTACCACGGATGCTGGCACTAGTGTTGCCCCCCAATAGATTCTCATTAAGGAATTTAGATTGTACTTATTCCCATTACCAGACTCGTATACGAGCCCCATATTATAATTTTTGGTCAGGAAAAGTTGCTCCAGACTACTCGCTTCGGATATTTGGTTGTCCAGCCTATTATCATGTCAGGAAGACAAGTTGGTCTGAGAGCGAGAAAAGATATGTTCATGAGTTTCATGAAAGGTGTGAAAGGCTGCAAGATTTAAGATTCAAAGGACGAGAAGATCATTTTGAGTAGTGATGTCACATTTGACGAGACATCAATGATGAAGCCTATGAACTCTCAACAGATGAGGAGTGAGAAGACCAACAAGATATCACAGCAGGTAGAGAGTAATGCTACTCCACCATCTTTGGATAGCTCAGTATCATTCGAGATCACACTTGGCGTGACACATGGTGATGATCATGTAGCTGAAGAGGATGTTGATGATAAGGAGGGTCAAGGACACGTTATGGGTGATGTCCAAGATTCTATTGCAGTAGGAAGAACTTGAAGAAATTCACGTAAGCTCAGTTGGCTCACTACAAATATGATTGTGGCCTATGCTCTTCTAGTCGTTGAGGAGGCGATCCCGTCTGCATATAAGGAAGCTGAAATCAGTTCGGAGTCTAAGATGTGAAAAGATTCCATGATGGAAGAGATGAGCTCTCTTCACAATAACGACACTTGGGAACTGACAGGATTACCCAAGGAAACGAAGGCTATTGGTTATAAGTGGGTGTTCACAAATAAACAATGATCTCTAAATGGTAATATTATACGCTACAAGGCCAGATTGGTAGCTAAAGGCTACGTAAAGTGAGAAAGTATTGACTATAACGAGGTATTCTCATCTGTTACAAAGCACTTGTCTATTCGAATATTCTTCGTATTGGTGGCACGGTACAAGTTGGAGATTGATCAGCTCGATATAAAGTACGTCTTTCTCCATGACGATCTTGATAAGAAGATCTTTATGACTTAGCCTACGGGTTCAAGACTGTATGAAAAGAGAATCTAGGATGCAAGTTGAAGAAATTGCTTTATGCACTAAAACAATCGCCAAGGCAGTGGTACAAGTGTTTCGACAGTTTTATGAGAGGCAACAAGTGCATATGAAGCTATTATGACTCATGTGTTTACTACAACAAGTTACAGGGTAGAGAGTATATTTATCTACTATTCTATGTAGACGATATGCTCATTACTTTTAAGAGTAGAACCGCTATTGATAAATTGAAGAAATTGTTGTCTTTCGAATTTGTGATGAAGGATTTTGGTGAAGCAAAGAAGATGCTACGCCTGGAGATTGAGAGAGACCATAAAAGTGTTAAGGTTTGCTTGACACAAAAGGAGTATTTGCAAAAGATACTTCAGAAATTCGGTGAAATAAAGTCTGTAAGTACAAGATAGACCCCTCAATTCAAGTTAAAAGCTACCATATCTCCTACTACAATTGAAGAACGCGAGTATATATCTCACGTACCCTATGCTAACATAGTTGATAATTTAATGTATGTGATGGGGTGTATAAGACCTGATTTGTCATAAGCTATCTCGATGGTTAGTAGATACATGCACGACCTCTGTAAGGGTCATTGGGAGACAATAAAGTGAATTCAACGGTACATCAAAGATACTATAGATGTTAGTTTGATGTTCAAGAAGGATACTAAGGGTAAGTAAGAGTGTATTGATATGTCGATTCCAATTACAGGGAGACCTTGACAAGCGTTGGTCTACGACGGGGTAAGTAATCACATTGTCCCTAGCACTAGTGAGTTGGTACTTTATTTTACAATCTATTGTCGCATTGTTTTCAGAGGCTGAGTATATGGCCATGACAGAGATTATGAAGGAGGCAATTTGGGTACAAGGGTTTCTTGATAATTTGAGAATTGATCAGAATCTACTGAAGATCAATTGTGATAGCATGAGTGCTATCTATTTGACAAAGAACCATGTCTATTATGCAAAGATGAAGCACATCGACGTCAGGTTCTACTTTATTGAGAGATTCTTGATTAGGGTGGCATCGAGTTAAAGAAGATTCACACGAGAGAGAATCCCTTCGATATGCTTACCAAGATTGTTGCGGGAGTAAAGTTCGCACATTGTAAGAAGTTACTTCATATCCTTCCAGTTGCTTAAATTCGATGGAGTTCATTGGATGAACTACGGATGGCTTGAACCCTCGGGCAGGGCAATTATATTGGTGCAGCCCAGCTGAGTTGACATGGTGATTTGTTGTGATCGGCTCAGATTTGAGAAATCTTTACCGAGGTGAAAAATTGTGGGAGAGCCTAAAATTTTGTTGATAGAGTTTTTTAACTTATTGGAGAAGATAACTCATAGTTTGGAGTTTAACGGCGTGCCCAAAATTTGAATAAGACAAACATTGTTGAAGACAAAGGCCCGATCGACCGGTTATGCACAAAAGTGCAGAGAAGAAAGGGAGGATGGAGTCTGTCGACCGCCTAATCGACCGACCAACAGGGAGTAGCACATGTCTGATGGGGGCCATCGACTGCCCGGCCGATCGTCCAGAAAGAAGGTTTGCGCAATTGCATAACTAGCTGTCAATCCCGATCGACCGCTCCTTTGGTCGCTACTTGGGTTGGTCGACCGCCCAGTTGGCCGACAGACGGGTATGAGCTGATTCTAATTTGGGTTATGAAACTGTATCTAATATGATTTCAGATCTTTTGGTTTTTTTTTTTCGTGGATTCTCTGACTATATATAGAGGGGTGTTTTTCCCATTGATTATAACCTGAATTAGTGATTTGAATAAGATCACTCTCCCCTTCTGCCTCGAGGACCTAATCAATTGCCGAACCTCTTTAAATCTTTGTTTTCTCGCATTCTTTCTCGTTTGTTTGTTCTTATTTATTTGTGATTGTTCTTCGGTATAGTCTGATATTTCTAGTGGACCTCCAGGTCCCAATACTTTGTTGACATTGCAAAAGGGCATCTACTCATGCATACATCACTCCACCATCTAAAGCTATTGAGAAAGAAAAACATAAAAACATATGTATATATTGACCTACTACATATGAATAATTTGTTTTCTGAAAAATTTGAAGTGCAGGCCTACAAATGCCTGAAAAGTTTCACAGACTACAGCACCGTCAGCAAACCCCCTTTGAAAGAAAGAAAAATCATAAAGCAATAGTGAAGAACAATCCCAAACTATTCGAGCACATTTTCTTGCCAATTTTCTTTTGAAAAGAATTTTACAGTGCAAAATGACTAATTGTCTAAAAAATTCATAGTCTATGGCTCGATATTGCTTTCTATCGTGCGATACACTATTTATAAACAATATATTATTTTCTAACCTTTTATTTCTCCACATCAATAAAATTTACTCAATTTTATTCTAAGCACATTCACATGCTAAAAGACTAGTATATTCCTACTTGTATTTCGCTAACCAAATATATTTTCTGAAGAAACGAACCAAACCGGAAAGTGCAAAGAACCAAACCGCATGAACCAAATGGCTAGTTCGGCTTGGTTTTGTTTCTTTGGTTCAAAGTCCAAACCGAGAAATGCTCACCCTTGATTTAATTTTTGGGGAAAACATCCCTTGACAATTTGATGCCAGAATAATCACCTCTTAAAAAAAAGTAAGTCACATGAATGGTTTAAGCAATTTTTTTTTCGGTTAGAGTTATATTACTGAATTGATTTTGTCAAAATTTAGAGTACTCAAACAATGGGGCTAATCTAGATCCCCAACAAACTTCCGATAAAATTGAAACGATACAGAGAAGATTAACATGAACCCCGCACAAGGATGACCTGTACAAATCAAGAAATAGTCCAAACAGATCATAGATTGAAATTGCCTTCAAGTTGATTCGGATAACAACTAAGTTGTCCAAGTCATTGTCAAAAAGTGCAAACATGGGCGGACCCCTTAGTTGACTGGGCCGGCCTACAGCCCGGCCCATTTTTTCATATATTCCCTTAAAATTTTTTTCTATTTTGATTCTTTTTCAATTATTGCTTTAAATCTCCTTCTATTTTAATTTTTTTTTGACAAATTCATTCCTGATTCCGCCCCTGATTTAGTGGAGAATATTGTTTTATTCTTTTGACAAATTCATATAATTCATAAGCATGTGTTATAAAAAATTGCAGCCCACCCTAAAATTTTTTTCTGGCTCCGCCCCTGAGTGCAAACTCTATAAATCGAGAACTGATTGTAATTTTCAACAGCCCAAGACAATTCATATTTATTAGCCTGCGGTACCTACTCCCAACTATTAGTAGTTGATAAACAAACTAGAGTAATACTTTACCTACACGCCAACGATCAGAGGTTTACACCGATTGCTTTAAAATATTTAATGAAATGGTCAGATCATCTGATAAAACCTTTTTTTCCCCTCGTTTGTCATATATTTCTTATTGACAGAGTGTTCTCTCCAGTTCTGCTAGGGAGACGATGAGGAGAGCTCTGTATCAGGCTGACACCAAGAAACTACTCATTTCTCACGTAAGGTCTTGCCCGGCTGGTACAAGTATCAGCCTCGCTCTCTCTAGCTACCCATCATGCTGGCATATATTTAAATATAAATGAAAACCAAATCTGTTTGACAAAAGGTTTAGTATGAAGGAATTGCATTTGGTCTTTTTTTCAAGCATGTGATAATGGTTGAGATTATAAAAATTAGGGCTTTATTCTCTTGTAATCTAGCTAGTTTAAGAGTGGGTTAATTAGGTGCCGAGTTACCTAACACAAATTAGTTCAATAATTTTTTTTAAAAACAAAAGTTAGTTTAATTTAATCAAATATGTAGAAAAAGGTGTGATTGAAATTGAATTTTAAGGGTGTTGGCAGTTTGCATGCGCCATTGTCAGTGATGCACAAGATTTTGGTACCAAGTGAAATCATCTTTAAGCAAGCAATCACGATACTTGTTATGAATCTAAACTTTTAACTTTATTTATTTATTTTTGTTAAAAAGAAAACCCATGAGCAACAATTCACCCTCTACAAACAATTAGGAGTTTGCTTACATGGTTATCCTGTATTTTGGATGAGTTTGTAAGAACCGTTAGTCGAGAATAGTGACCTTCAGAGAATAAAGGGATTCGATCACAAAATCGCTTAAGAAAAAAGAATGTAATATTTTTGTTCTTCTGCAAAGAGACCATAGAATCATGCTATATGAATTACAGAAATGCATGATTTTTAATGCCCATAAGGTTCATCAATGTGTATAAACAGTGTATAAGATGAAAAGGCAAAATGTCCTCTAAGAGTTCAATCCTTTTTTAAGCTTTATTTTCTCATCATGTCTGAAATCAAAAAGGAAAGAAAAACACTATCAGGCCCATCAGCAGTGAGGCGGACATGGGCCAGATCCACTGTGTCATGGGTAAATTGCTGAATGAGGCCCATTAAACCCGAACCTTAATTCCTAAGCCCGGGAGCCGAGCCGCTCCGGATAAAACTAGAATGGGTCTTCGATGTTAAAATTTTGAAAATTGTTAAAAAGAATGGAATGGGCTAAGCCCAACAGCATCCATGAAGCGGGCTCGGCCTAAGAAAGATTTGAAAAAAAAACAAAAGTGTCTTCATAATGGAAAAAAGGACACTAAAAGGCTCTGAGGATTTGAGCTAACGAACAAGATTATTTTTAACAAAAAAAAATTAAGACTTATTCAAACTAGTGGGGACACAGCTTGATTCCTAGGGAACGGGTTAGCTCCTTTGTCCGGTCCTTCGCGGACACTGGGTCATCCATTAAAGCTGATGGATGATCAAAAGCGGGAGAAAGAGAAAAAAAAAATAAAAATAAAAACATATTTTGTGGATCCCACAAAAAAACGCGTGCTTTTATTTTTCTCTCCCCCTGTATCCAATGGACGACCCGTCACGTGCGAAGAACTTTCTGGTCCTTCATGCAAAGAAGCTAATCCAGCTTCCTACTAAAAACAAGAAAGAATTACAGCAAGTCTCAAACAACAACGGGTCTCAACCCTCATCAAGAGGAAGGGGTGGGTTTTTTTTTGGGTGGGGGGTGGGTGGGGGGTGTTCAGATTGACATTTTCACCGAAGACAAGGTGATTTGCCTCTTAAAGTGCCTGCTTCTATGATTACTAAAGCCTCTCCTTTTGGCCAGGCTGTGAATTGAAGCTTGACCCATTTAATCCGCTTATGATCCATTTATTAGAGACATATAAAAATTTAGAATTTTAGCCTTGTATAAATTAGAAAGTAAACTCGTAGCTATGATGGTCTTATGGGTAGATTTTACGTGTTTTCTTTTATAAAATTAAGATTTGGTTTGTAAAACTTGATGTTAATAGTTCCCCTTCCTCCGACACCCACACCCCCCCCCCTCTTCTCATACGTTTTATAACTTTGTTTGAGTTATTTAATTGTGTTTAAAATTTAATAAATGAGTTAAACGGATTCGGTCGACCCTTTTAAATACAGGTAAGGTTTGCGTTTACATCTGTCGTTTGCAAAATTTAATAAATGGTTCACCATTTATTAAAAGGGTCGGGTACAAATCAACTATAATCGGGTTCACCCGAATTTGAACTGATCTGATCACGGCCAAATTGGTCTGGACCACTAGATATTAATTGAGACAGTCCAAGCCATTGAATGTGTGGTCAAGAGACGGAAATCATCTTGACGTATTGATTAATTTGGTGAATTTTTCAGTGTTCATTGGTGGTTCAAGTACAGTGTCCGTGAGAGTTGCCGAGCGATAAGCCACTTGGTTTGCTCTCAAACGGACGCCTCTTCAAATCTCGCTACGACATATTTGGAGACTACTCTGAAAGGCCAGTTGATCGCCACTTCTGCGCACCTCTGAAGTAGACATCAGTGAGTCAAAGGAGAGCCTTGGACACTTCCTAAATGGACTGCGCAGATGAAGACGGTGCCTTGTGGTGACCTGCAGTGCAAGAAGAAGAGACTTGTTCTCAATTTCGAGGAAGGAAACAAAGTGAGCTTGGGGTACCTTCTCCGTGGTTGCGGGAGCTCTCACATGCCTCCTTTTTCTCCGACAGCTACACAAGAGATATACATGAAGCCTGCCAGATCCTGTCCCCGGAATTTGATCACCAGATTTAGAAACTTTTCCACATGGGGCCAACCAGTGGCTCTTTGAGTCTCAAGCCTTCATTAATTTTGGAATTTTCGTAACTCTCCTTTTCGTTTTACGTTATCTGTCCGGGCCAAATAGGGCCCACGCATGAAGGCCAATTCCACTCCTTTTAAGTATTAGGATTTTGTCTTGGTCTGAGAAAATCTAATTGAGTTAGAGAAGACGATAACTTAAAGTAGAAGAAGTAAATTAAAATGAAGCGGTTTTCTTTTCAGACGGTTGCGAGTTTTTTTTTCAAGAGGAATATGAATATGATTTAATTCCTATTCAATGAAGGTTTGTTTTTAAAGATTAAAAAGTTTAAAATTCTTACAGATCAAGGAGATTAATTCCTAAAAGGATTGATCAAGATTCTTCAACTACTAAAAGGGTCAAAATCATCTCATAGTTTAAATAAGAGTTGTACTGTAAAATCCTATAAATAAAGGTTGTAATCAAGCATTGTAATTGTCTAAACCAAACAAGTCTTAAGGAGTTTCTACAATAAAGAATCTCAAGTAAAAGGAAACTAGGGGAAGCCAAGAAAAAGAGGAGGAAGTTAAAGGTGCATAAAGAGAATGTAATACTCTTATAATCTAGGACTAGATTCAAATGGAAGGTGAATACTCTTGTTGCATCAAGAGGAAGGTTAGATCTCATTGTACCAAGCCTATTGATAAAGCTCTCTCAAGTTCTCTCACCGTGGACATAGGCTAAGTTTTGGGCCAAACTACGTTAAATCCTTGTGTTCTTTCTTTATTGCTCCTTTTTTTAGGTATTGCTAATTTGCTTTACATCAAGCTTTTCTTTTGCAAGTACTGTTCATACTGCCAAGTTCTGCTAACGTTGATCCTGAGAGTCACAACAATTAGTATCAGAGCATATCAAGTTCGCAACAATTGGTATTAGAGTTAAAAGTTGACGAAAAGTAATATGTCGAAAATAGAAAGTTCTACGAGAAAGTTCAAGATCGAGAAGTTTAATGGCAAAGGAAACTTTAATTTATGACAAAAGAGAGTGAAGGCGTTGCTGGTGTAATAAGGTATTCACAAGACCTTGCAAGGTAAGTCAGCAAAACCTACAAGTACGTCAAACGAGAATTGGAAGGAGATGGATTTAAAGGCGACAAGCATGATCTAACTATATCTCACAGACGAGGTTATGTACAACGTGATGGATGAAGAAACGCCTATGAGATTGTGGTCAAGATTAGAAACGTTGTATATGACGAAAAGCCTCTCCAATAAGTTGTATCTCAAGAAACCACTTTATGGGCTGCGCATGAAGAAAGGGACAGCAGTGTTGGAGTATTTAAACTTCTTCAACAAAGTTATTAACGAGCTTCTAACTGTTGATGTCCAGATCGATGAGGAGGACAAGGCGTTAATACTTCTCAATTCTCTTCCAGAGTCATATAATCATATCGTCACCACCATGCTCTACGGTAAGAAAACTCTCATCTTGGAAGAGATCACGTTAACTCTCTTATCTAATGAGATTAGAAAAATGTCAAATCAAAAGGAGCAGACAGGATCGGGTTTGGTAGTCACAAGAAGGAAAAGAAGAGCTGAAGGAAGAAAAAGTCCAAACTCATCAAAGGCGTGTCACTTTTGTCACAGGGAAGGTCATTGGAAGAATGACCGCAAGCATCGGAAAGAGTGGTTGAAGAAGAAGGGGCAAGCTGCGGAGGTAGATGTAGCAAGCGGTGTAGAGGACATCAAAATATTAATGACTTCTTATGAAGATAACACTTCTCAAGATAACGGCTAGATATTTAATTCAGATAGTACGGTTCATGTATGTTCCCAGAAAGAGCTGTTCAATAACTCCTTAGTTACAAAGGAAGAAGGGACTGTCAAGATGGTGGATGGCTCAACTTGCGAGATTATTGGTACTGGGACAGTCAAGGTTACAGGAAGAGATGGGACAGTGCATGTTCTGGAGGCGATCTGGTATGTCTCGGAGGCACGGTATAATCTAATATCCATAAGAGTGCTCGACGAAGAAGGATGCCAGATTCAAGTGCAACAAGGTGTCGTCACAGTCAGCCAAGGAGACAGGATAATTCTGAAAGGAGAGAAGTGTGGAGGGTTAAACAGGCTGAAGGAAGGAGACTTAGTTTGAGGTGGAGTTTCAAGGATAAGCTTGGAAGGGAGTTCAGCGCGAGGTGGAGCTTCAAGGAAGACTGCAATAGGACGTGAACCGGGTCAAAGTATTTCGGGAAAGAGAAAGGGTGCACTCGGGCAAGACCTGAGATGGCCTAAGCCATGGCGGTAAATCACCCAAAGGCCCCGGGGAGAGAAAGTAAGAGTTAAAAGCTTCAAGCACGCTTAGAAACAATGAAAGAATCAAGGCATTAATCAAAATCTCAAGTTATTTTGCTAAAAGCTTGAAAAATAAGTCAAAGTGGAGATTATTAGGATTTTTCCTTATTTTTCAAGAAGAGATGATGGTCCAAGAAAATCTAATGAGTTAGAGAAGACAATGGCTTAAAGCAGAAGAAGCAAATTAAGATGAAGCAGTTTTCTTTTCAGGCGATTACGAGTTTCCTTTTCAGGAAGAGTATGAATAGAATTTAATTCCTATTCAATGAAGGTTTGTTTGTAAAGATTAAAAGGTCTAGAATCCTTCTACATCAAGGAGATCAATGTCTAAAAGAATTGATCAAGATTCTTCAACCATCTAAAGACCAAGATCATCTCATAGTTCAAATAGGAATTGTATTGTATAATCCTATAAATAAAGATTGTAACCAAGCATTGTGATTATCTAAACCAAACAAGTCTCAAGTAGTTTCTAGAATAGAGAATCTCAAGTAAAAGAGACCAGAGGAAGCCAAGAAAGAGAGGAGCAAGTTGAAAATGCATAGAGAGAAGATAATACTCTTGTAATTTAGGGTTATATTCAAGTAGAAGGTGAATACTCTTATTGCATCAAGAAGAAGGTTAGATCTCTTTGTTCCAAGTCTATTAATAAAGCTCTCTCAAATTCTCTCTCTGTGGACGTAGGTCAAGTTTGGGCCGAACCACGTTAAATCCTTGTGATATTTCGTTATTACTCTTTTATCTAGGTATTGCAAGTTTGCTTCACATCAAGCTTTCCTTTTGCAAATGATGTTCATATTGTCAAGTTCCGCTAACGCCGATTCTGAGAGTCACAATAATTGGTATCAGAGCATATTAATTTCGCAACATTAAGGAGTGGGGTCTTGCTGTGCGACTTGGGCTCAGAGAGAAGCCCGAATCTGATCGTAATTCAGAAAAAGAAACCGACATGGAATCAGTTAATCAAACCGATCAATGGGCTAAAAAGGGCCTCATTGAGACAGCCAATATTCACAGAAAATTTGAAGGAAAAGAAGAGGAAAAAGAGAGAAATTTCTACGAGTTTTCTTCTTCGAATTGGTAGCAAAAAAAAAAAAGAGTTTTGAGAGTCCGTGAAGGATCAAGTTCAGGCGTTTGATCTTCTTAGAGGAAGATCAGTATTGTAGTGAGTTGAGTCTGTTGTAGCGAGGAATTCATACTAAGGTGAGTTCAATAAAGTACACAATGGCGGATCTAGGGTTTTATTTTTTTGTGGGGGAGGGGGGTGGTTGCAAAGAGTACAAGTACCATCCAAAATAACTACTACTATCAACAGAAATTATTACCATGGACGTTGTCAACGATCCTCTGCTCTCTACTCTACAGCACCTTATGGACATCCCCGATAAGATGGAGAAGGCGACCTTCAACACCTTGATCCAGGCCTACATCTGGGACCACAAGGCCATGCATCCACCCAGCCGATGTCCAGGAGCACCTAGCACGCTCGTGTTCGTGATCGAGATATCCAATGTCAAGCCTGGCAAGATCAAAGTGTAGGTCGAGGTAATGTGCTCGTCATCAGTGAAGAAAGGAAGAGGGCTAAAGAGAAGGATGCCAAGTATTTCTTAATGGAGCACAGAGTCTGGAAGTTCATGAGGAGGTTCATGCTGTCAGAAAACACAAATATGGAGGGGATATCGACAGTGTGCTAGGATGGGGTGCTGACGGTGATGGTGCAGAAGAAGCCACCGCAAGAGCCTAAGAAGATGGAGGTTAAGGTCGGGTAAGGATTTGGGTCAGAGAGATTGTTGTTTGAGTCCGTGAGATGATAGATATTGAATGAGAAAAGTGTCTTTAGTAATCAAGAGTCATAAAATTGTAGAAGTGTGTGAAAGATGTTTGTTATGTATTTTGGGTAATCTTATTGAGCAATAAAATTGCATGTAATATATTATTTGCTAGTTTAGTCAGCTTGAATTATATTTAATCAGTAAAAACTCTCTTGTTTTATTGAATTTATAATCATCAGATTTGATCATTTGTCTAAAAATTTAGATAGCACACATGGATTTCAGGCTAAAGTTTAAATAATACAAGCGTGTTTTTGACAAAATTTAATAAAATAAATTTATTTAATGAATAAAAAATTCACTTGTTTTCTTGATTTTATACTCTCAGAATTGATGCTTTATCTAAAAATTAAAATAGTGCACATGGAATTCTCGTGAAAACTGAAATAGTACAAGTGTATATTTGGCAAAATTCAATAAAACAAAATGATTTAATTTAAATAGTACATGTGTGTTTTTAATAAAATCTAATAAGACAGAATGATTTTCGACTAAATATTAGTAGGAGTGACTTGAATGAAATGTAGTACATCAAGAGAGTTTTTCTACTCAGTTTAATTTCTACATTAAGTAGTAATGTTTTATTAATATCAAATGAAATGATAAATAACTTTTAAAATAATAGCACATAAAACCAACTATGAAGGGATCTATGTGCAAAATAATCCCATTATCGGACATGGAATCCAATTCTTGAGTCCAAGTCAGGTCCTCGAACATTTTCTCCCCCCAAATCTCTCTCCCTCGCCGGCTTCAGAAGGAGAAAACCCAGCTTTCCCATTTTTCTCTCCCATTTTCTCTTCCTCCAAAATTAGGGTTGGGGTTTTCGAGTTCCAGAACTCCCCCAAGAATCTTTACAGCTAGCGTTCCGCGTTGCCGTCCGGCTGCTGTGCGATCCTGTTGGCGACGCCGCCCCCGTGTCGACGTGCCCGACGTCACCCCGCGACCAATGGGGGGCACAAAGCCATTGGCACCTCTTGGGCCGACGGGGAGGCAAATGACCCCGACTCTGCCCCTGAAAGTACTCTTGATCTCTTCTTCTTGTATTCTTGAATATTTGGGTAGAGTATTCGAGATGTGGTTGAAGTATTGGGCGTTGTAATCTTTATTCTCATAGTAGATTTGTTGCTGCTTGCCCTGTGTATAATTTTCGTAGGAGTTTTTACGTAAATCTTGATCTCTTTTTTGGTTGTTCTTTGTTAATTATTCTTCATATTTTGTCTAGATCAGTATTGTGAATTTGGTTAATAATTTCATAGAAAATTCATGATCGATTAATGTTGCCAAATCCTATCATATCTATGATTTAAAGTTTACAGAATACAGAAGCATGCAGTAATCCAAAATGTGATGAAGTGGATTAATGAGAGGAAGGTAGTTGAGAATATGAGATATTTACCTATAAATAGACTTTAATTCGCATGAGAAGAATCTGCTATTTCAATATAAACTCTTTTGTCCCTAACACTCATCTCAGGATCTACTCTTTTATCCTTTTTTCCCAAACTATGTGCATGTCATGTGCTCATATTCTTTAAGGATAAATTAGTGCATAATAAAGTAACATTCATCTACTTATTTTAATTACTGCAATAATTTGTGCATTGAGAAAGAAAAAAAGTATCTTCCAATTTTCAAGAATTATAATTACTCTCTATACTAGAAAAGTGAAACGATCACTATCTAAGAATGAGAAAAATGTAATATATTTATATATATAGGGTAGAGTTATAATACACATAGGTGTAACTAAGTTAAATTACACACACCTCTTTCTGTCACACAAAAAATATTTTTAAACACTTTGTAGGGACCATACACATTAATTTTTGTTTTTATCTCACCAAGCAAAATTTTTGTATGGTGAAAAGAGGTGTGTGCAAGTTAACTTAGTTATACCTAGGTGTATTGTAACATTACCCACACACACACACACACACACACACACACAGAAAGAGAGAGAGATACACTTGTGTTCTTCCAAAAGGATTTGGGCCTGAATTTTTCCAACTTAAATACAACCCTCCGACTTTCGAATGCAAGATCCACTCCGTTGAAGTTGATCTATATTATTTCAAGTATTTATAAATCAAAAATCAAATATTTTGAATACTTTTTGCCCATCTATTAAGCGGCGCAAAATGGATGAATCAAAGTAGTGAGTTGGTTAGATCTGTGTCTTTAGACATACAAGTTCTAGATCCGGTCATTTGATTATGATCTAAATATTTGAAAACCCCTACGAACTAATTTTTGTTATGTTTTAAATGTTCTACACCGTTAAACTAACCAACTCACTATTTAGGCTGTCCGTTTCCCCCTTACTTAATGCTGGGCAAAAAGTATTCAAAATACTTGATTTTTGATTTATAGATATTAGAAATAATATAGATCAACTTCAACGGAGTGGATCTTGCATTCGAAAGTCAGATGTTGGTATTTGAGTGGGAAGAATTCGGCCTCAAATTCTTTTGGAAAAGCACAAATATATATACACACACTCACACACACACACACACATACACTGAGTTGATCTCCTAATAACGGTTATCACGGATTTTTGTGAGAACTTTCATGTAGACCGTCAGATCTAATAGAGATCTGGTTTTATTTGATTTGATCTATTAGATCCGATGACCCACATGAAAGTTCTCACAGAAATCCGTGAGAACCGTTCTTAAGGGATCAGCTTCCTATATATATACATACACACACACACACACACACACACACACACAGACACACAGACACACAGACACACACATATATACACATATATATATATACATATACATATATATATATACACACACACATATACATATATATATACACAAAAAAAATGTATATCAGCCGACAGCTGAGAGTGCCTCTCAGCCTGCGGTGACGTGGCACAATATGTACTATATAATTCAGCAATCTTAATGGCACCCCCACTTTTGAAAATAATTGCAATACTAAAAGTTCCTACCGTGCAAAAAAGACAGTTTTCTTGAGATGATGTTTTAGTTTTATATTATTTATTATTATTTCTCCTTTTAATATGTCTATCTCTCTCTCTGTGTCTCTACGTGCTGTCAGATTTAGTTTTTTGATTTATAGAAAATGTCGTTCTAAAAAAAGCGGAAGCGGGACAGATATTTATTTTTAGTTTGCAGACCTAAATTTCTGTCAGCTCTCCATCGAGATCTCCATCGCCTTTCTCTTTTACTATCGAGCCCCAACCGTAATTCATCTCCTGCCACCCATCTCGTCGCCAGCCCCGCCCCCTTTCTCCGCATCTTAATATTTATCATCAAGTTCAACTTTATCACAGAATATAGAAAATCTAGTAGGAGGGAGATCTTTGGATATTGATTAAAATGCTAGTTTTTTTTTCATTTTTATTTATGTTAATCTTCATCGCAATTACAGTTGAAAAAAATATTGGGTGCTCTAGTTGACACTGCAACTTAGTAGAAATTTTATAGTAAATGATGACAATTAGGTCGCAGTTTTTAATACAAAATATCACAGTTCCTTTTAGAACTGCGACTTTAGTCGCAATTTATAACTATATTAGATGTGCGACCTTTGTCGCAGGCATTTAATATATTAAAGTTCATATTTAACTTTTTAGTCATTAAGTATTTAAGGACTGCGACAATTGTCGCAGTATTTAATAAAACACTTTTCTTAATATTATAAATATATTTAAGGATGCGACTAAGGTCGCAGTTTTTAACTTATAATATCATAGTCAATTTTAGAACTGCGACCTTAGTCGCAGTTTATAATTACATTAGATGTGCGACTTTTGGCGCAGTCCATTAATATATTAAAGTTTATGTTTAACTTTTAGTCGCTAATTATTTAAGGAATGCGACAATAGTCGCAGTAAAACACTTTCCGTAATATTATAAACATTTTAAAGGATGCAATTAAGGTCACAGTTTTTAATACATAATATCATAGTCCTTTTTAGAACTGTGACCTTAGTCGCACTCCTTAATTACATTAGGTGTGTGACCTTAGTCGCAGTCCTTTAATATATTAAAGTTCATATTTAGCTTTTAGTCATTAATTATTTAGCTGTGCGATCATGGTTGCAGTCTTTAATTATTAAATTTCATATCTCCTTTTTTCAATTATTTATTTTATTTTAATAGAATAATTCTTAGTAGGAAATGAATTTGCATGGTGAAATGTCTGCAAGCATACTTATTTTTTTAGGACAACAATCTGCAACAGACGATAAAGCATACAACTTCTACAATACTTATGCAAGGAACAGAGGTTTTGGCGTTAAAAAAAAGGAATAGATAAGTCACGTAGGCCTTCGCATAAAGTTATTTGTAAAAAATATTGTTGCGATAAGAAGGGTGTGAAAAAGTTGTGTGACAAAAGACAAGAAGGTCTTACCGTCAATCATCGTATTAATACTAGAGTTCAGTGTCCTGCAGAGATGCATGTTCATTTGCGCTTATTACCAGATAGAAAGTTTTGGGTGGTCACCAAGTTTGCAGATTCGTATGCACATGATTTATCAAGTTTGGATAAGGTCCATCACTTTTACTCTCATCAGACACATAGATCCAAGATGAGCAGAAGTATTATGACCAATTTGGTTGATGAAGGAATGCGTCTTTCTAATATCTTCCGCGTTATTAATGCAATGAATGATGTAAAAGATTGTGAAGAAGTAAACGCCCAACAAGTCATTGATTTTATTCGACTAAAAAGAAATAATATTGGGCAGGAGTTTATTTCTGTCATCAAATATTTTCAAGAGAAAGCAAAGTCAGATCTAGAATTTTTTTTTCCAGTGAGGTTGATCATGCAGGCACACTAAGAAGTGTTTTTTGGGCTGATGGAAGAGCAATATCTTCTTATTTAAGTTTTTCTGATGTGATAATTTTTGACACAACATACAAGACTAATCACTTAAATCTTTCTTTTGCTCCATTGATTCGAGTGAATCATCATTGACAGTTTATTTTGTTTGTTGTGCATTGCTCGCGAATGAGCAAAGGGATACATTTGTTTGGCTTTTCAATAAATGGCTCAAAAACATGCACGGAGTTACACCAAAGATGATCATTACTGATCAGGATGCCCAGATAGGCGATGCTATCAAGATAGTTTTTCTAAATTCCCCACCCCATTACTATTTTGACATATAAGAAAACATATTGGCAAGCATCAAACCCCCTTGATGAACAAGTATGAAGATGATTTTGCCATTGCTTTTAATTTTTAATATTTCTCTCGTGATATAAGCACATGCGAAGAACGATGGAGATTGATAAAGCAAAAATATCATACAGATGAAGAAGAAAGTTGGTTGGTAAAAATATACAGATTATGTACACATTTGGTTAATGCTTATCTAAAAGATATTTTTTGCGCTAGAATGACAACTAGTCAAAAGTCTGAGAGTATTAATTCCTTTTTGATAGTTTTGTAAGCAAAAACAAAATTAGTTGAGTTTGTCCACCAATATGATAAAGCTATCGCTGCCCGTCGTAGAGCTGGATCTCAAGAAGACTTCCGGTGTTTGAATTGTGTGCCTAATTGTACATCGAATCCACATGAGATACAACTTTCGAAGTTATATTCCAGGAAAAATTTTCAGTTATTTCAAAAAGATAGACATTTGTAATGACCCTCTTTTCGGAAGAGTTGGAGCATGATGGCTTAAGAATAACTCATTTGGTCAATGATTTTTCTGAATCAAAAGACAGTTGGGACAAGGTCTGTTATGAGAATTGTGGTGATTTTCATGTGTCTTGTAGTTGTGTGTTATTTAAAATAGAGGATATCATTTGCAGACATATTCTGTGCATTTTATGGCGAAATCATGTGACACATATACCAGAATCTTTTATATTTCAGAGATGAAGATTGAATGCCCGTAACAAGAATGTTGTAATTGAACATGATTTGAAATCTTTTTCAAATCAAGGTACGTAAGGAACTGCTAGATTGTGGATACTGCGATCCAAATTTAATGCAATTCTAGAAATAGTTTCTGATTCGGATATCCATCTTTCCAAGTTGGATGGTGTGCTGGAAAGATTTGCTGTAAAACCAGTAATGACTTCAAATCCAAGACATTAAATGATCAATCATCGCAGAGTAAAACTAATGTTGGTTCTACTTCTTCAGTTGTAATATTGAGAGACGGTGAAGAATTGACAAAACGCGATTCGCTTGGTCCTATGACTACAAAGGGGAGGCCTAAAGTGCATCTAGGATATAGTCTGAATTTGAAGATTCTCTATCACAGAATGAGATGAAGCATCGTAAATGTGAAAACTGTTAAAAGCTAGACCATTATAGGACTGGTTGTTCATTATTGATATGACAATTTTCCCTTATATTATTTTCATTTTAGGTTGCTGTTTCAAACATTTACATTATATTTTTTAATAAAATTTTTGTATCACGCATGTTTTTTCATTATAACATGAATTTAAAAAAATTTTATTCGCAGAGGAAATAGTATCAAGTTGCAACAATCGAGAATCAAGTAAGAGTTATTTTTTTTGCATCTTCTGGCAAGGAATTCGACCAAGGTCACAATGTTAATGTAGAAAAGGATATCAATGAACTGCGGTCGCAGTTCAGTTAATATTATAAATGTTTGTTATTCGCTGTTCCTATTTTGTATGTTTTATTACATTAAGAACTTTTCATTTATGTTACCAATTTATTATGTTTTTTTAATTTGTTTGAAAAAAGTAAAATTTATTTTTTTTTTAATGATCAATGCGACCATGAACACATATACAAGGGTCGCGGTCAACTTATTCTGGCTGAATACTAATAATTGTGACTTAGGTCGCAGTGTCTCGTTAAAGGATGCAGTTTTACATATTATACAATTTTGGATTAGGAAATAAAATTAATGAATTAATGATAGGAATACCCAAGTTTCGCCGCGAAATAAAAAAAACTTTTTGAACTGCGACACAATGTTATGGTCGTTGAATGTGAATTATTTGAATATATTGCCAACACAGTGTTTTGATCGTGACTGCGACCTTAGTTGCAGTTTTCATGATTTATTATAGAAGATTGTATTTTATGCTGAATATATGCCACCCTATGCATAATTATATGGATAGCGATGAAGTAGTGCGACTTGCATACATGCTATCAAGTAGTCGCTATTTTAATATAGTTTTATATATAAATTTTTGCAGCGATCTTGATCGCAGTCTGTATCAAAAAATATCATCAAAATAAAAGTTTCACCATAGTAAACTTCTCACTTAAACCTTACAAGAAAGGGCATTAATATTTAAGATAGAAGAAATTTTTTATTCACTTAATGTACCTTACAAATAAAGGTATTAAAATGCCTACAAAGAAGCAAGTTGTGATATTCATTATGAAAATAACAGAAAATTCTAATCATCATCATCATCACCATCATAATCATCTTAATCTTCTTTATTCTGATTGTCTTCCTCTTCCGTCTCGCTTTCCTCCTCTTCTTCCTCCGCACCCCACCGCTCTCCTCTTCACTTTCTCCCTCTTCTCGAGGGTACTTCGGTTCATTCATAAATTTTCAGAAAGGGTCATCCGTATTGAGCTCTTCCTCCGACCTGTATCGAGGAAACATATCCGAATAATTTTCAAAATCATCATTAGATGAATTACTGCATTCAGGGGAAGGAGGGAAGACATTTTTAATTTTTGTAGAAATTTTAAATAAGTTTATAAATTTAACTGTGAATGTTGTTTTTCTATAAAGGAAACCTTTAATATATAATACATTCATGTAGTCCAAATAGTTAATGCTCTTAAACGACATGAACATGACCAAAATTTATTATTTGAGTTTTTGAAAACTGTTATTTAGGTGACTATTGAGTTTTCAAAACTGGATAAAAAATCAAGAAGTTATTTAATTGAATTATTTATGGCTAGAGAACTCCAAGACTAATATTCTTTGGCTTTATTTCATTACGATAACATGACATGTTTTGCAAATTTACTTCTTTTTACATTATTATTTCTAACCAAATTTGAATAACTTTACGGTATCTCTATTAAAATATTGGATTTACTTATTAAGAATACGACCGTGATCGCAGTATCTTGGTTTATACTTTTCTAATCAGTGCGTTCTGAGTCGCATTCAGAAACTGCGACTTGGTTTATGCAGGATAGCGACCAAAATCGCAATACACATATAATATACAATATAATGATTTTTGTGAATCGTGTCGCATTCCCAAGTTATTTTATAAAATTAGATCATGGTCGCAGTGCTTAATGAAACTATTTTTTTACATTACTCTGTGTACTATTGGTTGTATCGTAATTCTAGAATGCGACTGTGGTCACAGTGCTTAAATTAGAGCAGTTTGTTAAATGTACTTAATCATTTGATTTAATAAATGTAACTTTGGTCCCAGTCCTTATTACATTTCCAAAATGTAAAATAGCGACTATGGTCGCAATCTATAACACTTGCAAAAAATATACAAAATTCGCTGAAATTTATCATCAAAATTACTTTATAAATAGGATATTTAAGAAAATTTACATTTTATATTTCGTATATGTTAAATAAAAAAACTCATTAAACAATATTTTTCATGTACATTCATAATACAAAAAAAAAAATTGCATGTCAATCTTCAAATGTCATTCTTCTAATTCTTTTGTTTCTTCATCCCAACTTCTTGCTTTGTCTGCGAGTAACATGTATGTAAGTTCACCTCTCAGATTCTACACAGCCGTATCCGTTATATAATCAACTGTCAAAGGACTTTCAAATGCTATGGTTTCAATATATTTACATACATATACAGCATGATTAACACTGAAAATATATGAAAAAAATTTATATATGAGATTAAATCTTTTTACTGTAAATAAGAAATTAATTTATATAAATCTTATAAATTCAATATACCTGTTAGTGTGTTGGGGACATCTTGCATACTTCATTTAAGTTTTCTTCATCTTTTTATTGATATCTTGTTCAAAAATTTGTAGCAATCTATCTTTCTACATTCACAAAAGAAATAACTAATATTTAGTTTTAATGCCATTTAATTTAAAGTAAATGAAAATGTAAGACGAAGTTTAACTCACCATTGTTCTAGCATATGTCTGGTACAACTTTAATATATTACTTGATTTATCTACAAGAAACAAAGAGATAAAAAAATCACTCTTGGGTATGGCAATCGAAAACCAAAGGGGTCCACTGGAATCCAGCGTCATCAGCACTGTGTTTATGATTGATCAGAAAGAACATATAATGTGTATCACTAGTCCAGTTTTTAGTTTTTCCTCAGCACTCTGCTCAAAAATTTTAGCTCTTTCACATGGCCAATACTGCAATAGGTATTAGTACATCAGTTTATACAAACAGTGTCCATATATAAGCAATTTACAATAATTTTTAATAAATATATAATTTATACTTACAATAATTTACACGGAGCATCCTTGCAGCTCAAATGTAGTATGTCTGAAATGTTCATGGATTCAATGAGAAATTACCACACAGGTTTAGCCCAACAAATGTTCTTCATTAGCTAAATATTAGAAATTTGCTCCACTAAATACCATAGCACTGTACATTTACTGTGAGAGAAGAAGAGGGTTGCTGACATATACAGGATGATCAAAGTTGTGAAGTACTGAGCTGCAATTCTTTGTCTGTCTTTTATAATTTCATTTAATGTCACTTGCTGCTCCAACTGCTCATCCTTTCTGACATCTAACTCACTTCTCCTCCTCTTTTTCACCAGAAGATCATCCAAAACATCTTCAATAGATATTTTTGTGATCTTCTTAATACTTGAGAAATAATGTTTAATGACACTCCTGTCCTTCAATGTACAGGTTTTATTCATTATGAACTCTGACCCGTTGATAGGTAAACCAAAGGTTAGGGCAACATCCTCCACTGTTATTTTGATTTGTTTACCTCCAATTAGAAAGGTCTTTGAGTCCCTATCATACTGGTCTACAATCTCCAAAACACTAATATTTAATTTTAGGCCTTTGTCACCTCCAAATTTCTCATTGTAGAATGCTATGAAAATCGCACCAAATGGTGTCTCATTCATTGCATTCAAAATTTGAATGAATGCGCTTCTTTAATTTTTTGATTAATTCGTACATTGATTTTAGGCTCGATCCATTGGACTTCACTTCTTGCCTACCTATTGATACAGAAACATTAAAAACATAACTTCACATTAAACAAAGCTCACAGTCGCAGTATTTATAAATAACTTTATTAATAAAAACATTGCGATCTTGGTCGCAACTATAGTACATAAGTTATATAATACTGCGACCAATGTCGCAGTGATATAAAACAAAACTTTTTAAAAGGATTGTTGTTACATAATATTGTGACCAATGTCGCAGTCTTCCATTCATCTTAATTACTTAACTTATGAGACATTGGTCACTGTTTCAATTGACTGCGTCCCTTATTTCATAAGAATGCGACCACGGTCGCAGTATCATATTTAGATTACTTAATAAAAATCACTACAACCAAGGTCGCACTGTTATTAAACAAAACATTCTCAAAGATATTGTTGTTACATAAGACTTCTTCTGAAGTCACAGTCTTCTAATTATCTTAATTAATTAACTTATGAGATTTTGGTCACTGCTTCAATTGATTATGACCCTAATTTTATAAGACTGCGACCATGATTGCAGTATCCTATCTAGCTTACCAAGGTCGAAAAAATACTGCGACCCTAGTCGAAGAAATAAAAAAAACTGCAACACTGTAACCAAGGTCGCACTGTAAAACAAAAATAAATTTAAAAAATAAAAATGATGTTAAAAAATTTAAATCAAAAAATTTTCTTTTCAAAAACTGCGACTTCGATTGCAGTTTCAGAAAAAAAAATTAAAATCAACTGTTTCAAGTCGAAATAATAAATTTTTATTGTGATTAAAACATATTTTAAAAAAAATTGAACATTAGTGCGACCATGATCACATTCTTTTAACGTTGTTTTAATTTTCTAAAATATTTACTGAAATTAGAAACTTCATAATTTTAATAAAAATCTCATTTTTAATCGAAAATTTCAGTTGAAGTTGAATTTTTTAAAATTCAACACTGAAACGAAAATATTTTAGGGATTAGAGATCGATCTGACGCGAAATGATATTAAAAGGTTGAAAAAATCTTTAAATAACAAAAATTGGCTGAAAAGTTTGAAAGAAATCATAAATTTTTGCTATTTCACCCAATGATCTACGGTTTTCACGATTTTTTGTACCTTTTGCGGTGGTTGCTTTCTTGCTTGACATCTTGACCAGATTTTTGTTTTATAAATTTAATTTTTGATGTGGATGATTCAAAAATTTAGTAATCAAGATCTGTAATTTTTTTATTTGAAAAAACTTAAAATTTTAGATCTATAATTTTTTGGTGGAGGAATAGTTGTAGCTTAGTTAAAAATGAAAATGAGGGTACTTTAGTCATTCGACAGCGGTAAAGTGGTTGAGTGTCTTTCCGAGCGGGATGTTTTGTCTTTATACCGCTTAAAATTTTGACCTTTCTGCGGCTAATATGAAGCCATGTCACACCGGCTGAGAAACTCTCAGCTGACGGCTGAGGTACAAAAACCCTATATATATATAGACACAGACACACACGAGGTATAGTTAGAATACACATAGGTATAACTAAGTTAAGTTACACACACTTCTTTTCACCACACAAAAATATTTTTAAACATCTTGTGGGGACCACTCACCCTAATTTTTGTTAGAGAAGAGTTCAGTTAAACTTTATTTGCTCTCTCCTTTCCTCCTCTCATCTTCTCTCCTACTTTTTAAAACCTATTTGTTGATTAGTTTTGTGGGTTTGGATGTGAGTTAGATTAGAGTTATAATCTTTTTATAGTCTCCCTTTTGATTAACGATCCTCCCGTCGTCTTTACTGTTGTGGATGTAGGTGATATTGACCGAATTATGTTAAATTCTTGTGTGTTTTTCTCTTTGTTTTTATTACTTATGTTTACTATTTGATATCTCAAATTATACTTGTAACACCCGGGTTATTAAACTCTGGGTTAATATATTATCGATGGGTTAATAATACTTTTCAAGAATTCTTATGATTATCAATTTTTTTCTTTTATATATGTTAATGGAAATCCGGGATGGATTTGAAAATTTTATAAATTATACGAGATTAATTGATATGAGAAAACATTGATATCTATGTATGTTTGTACACCAATATAAGTGTGTGTAACATTTGAATATTTTAAATCTGATTTATTGTATATATTTCTAAATTTTGAATTTTATTGATAAGGAGATCGATAATCGGTATATTACTGGATATTCTTTTGATATTATTTATTTATTTTTAGCAGAATGTGGAAAATATATGAAAATACATGGATGTATATACTGCATGAAATACTTGTATAAATACTGGATATTGATATTTAATACTAATCATAATTATATTTTATTGATTGGGAGATGAAGAAATGATAAATAATAAAATAAAATAAAATAAAAATTGATTGATTGAGATATGGGGGAGGTATAGGGAGTAGGTGAGAGCGGGTACGATATTTTATAAGGAAAGAGAGATGAGAAATTGTCTCTCTCTCTTTGGAGTGTGATGGCCGGCGGCCTGACCGGCTACAAGGCGCCAGCGGCCGGGCACCGGTGGCGCCGTGGGCCCACCGGCGTGGGGCCGGCGGTGGGGGGAGCACCAGCCCCCCACCCCCTATCTCTTTCCTTTCTCTCTCTGTGGGACCCCCCACCGGCGGTGAGGCGGCCGCCATGCCGGCGCGGGTGCCTTGAGGAGCAGCATCAGCAAGTTGCTATTTGTTTGGGTAAAAACCCGAACGGGTTTGGGTTTAGGGTTCAACCCAAACCCGACCCGTGTGCACCCAAACCCGACCCTTTAAAGCTAAAATTTTATTTTAGCTCCTATAAGATTAAATAAATTATTTTGGGGCCCTGAAAATTTAGAATCAGCCCCCTTGAATATTTTCAGTTATTACATATCTAACTTTTTATATTGGTTTTGATTTCTGAACGATATCTTAGCCATCCGAAGTCAGATTCGGATAATTCTTAAATCGTTGTGATCGTGAAAATGAGAGCTACACATGCTTTGTATCAGTATGCGGTATTGGGCATTCAAGAATTTATCAGATACCGGTAAGTGAAAATCCTAACTCAAGTCTTGGTTTTCCCAATTTAGAAATAATTATTACTGAAAAATTATTGATAATATTGATCCAATAGAACTAAGATGTTATTAAAAAGATAAATTTGATATTTATTAGCAAATGAAGTTGTGGAATTGAAATACAATAGGATATCCCAAATAATGAATTGTGGATGTGTTATTATATATACGTATGTGAATATAACACGGGTATGATACTAAATTGTGACCCTGCTATTTATAATTCATATAGACATGATCATTAAGTGCCTGTAAATGTATTAATATGGATGAATATAGACAAATACCACATGAGTTATATGTTTGTGAGTCTCTGAACATGATGCATATGTTAGCGAGTATTTACTAAGAATTAAGACCGAATAATTAAGCACTGGATTTTGATAGAAATTGTTAAGTATAAATTTTTGGTTAATACCATCTATCTGTCTGTGATGAATATTGATGTTACTTAACTTAAAAATCATTAAGTGGGTATTAGGAAATTTAAAATCGAGTATATATACTGGTACTGAACCAATTACTTAAATAGTAATTAAATTGTTGTCGATCGGTGAAATCAGTAGTCACTGACTAATGTAGCTTTAAAGTAATCCCGAGAATAAAAATCGGGTTAGAGTGATTAACAGTGAAACCTTAATAGGACTTTAGCCCATCAAGTTAAAGTATTTAATGAGAAATTAGTAATCATACCAGCGAGTTTTGAATAATTAATGTTGATATACCGGTCGTCAAATTTGACTTGGCTTTTGTTTCTATTATTACTTCTGTAAAATATTCATAAGTAATTTTAAGAATTAAGAATCTACATATCAGTGTTCATTATTTTATATTCTTTTAATGGGAGGGAAGAAACCTGAGAGATTTATAATGGATAAGGATCACCACTTGGCGTGAGTTTAAGTATTTATTAGCAGTATAATCTGTGAATGAAAACTTAAGTAAATAGTGATGTATAATGGTAGGGGAATTTATCCCCGATGCGGAGCTAAACCGTATCAAGATAACTATAATGCTAATAATAAACCAGTACCATGTTATAACTACCCAGTGCATCAAAGACTTATAGGTATCCTTATAGCTGAGTAACCAGTATGGGTAATTGATATGATACGAGGTTAACATAATATAATTACGAAATTTGATGAGCTGAGAGCTAAATAGTCAATAATTGATTAATATATAGTTTAGTATACACACACACATACGCATATGTATATGTGGGTTGGATGCATATGTGAATACATGTGATGGTTTTGACTAGTAACCGATTGAAATAAAGATAAATTGTGAAGTTGTTAACTATAAAATCAGTGTTGGTAGAATATAGAACTAACCCTTAGACTGAACCAGGTAAACGAAATTAAAAACATCACTTAGTTAGAATAAGAGTACCTGTGTTATTGAGAGTTATGGTTTATTGATACACTTAGTATAAATAGAGGTGCGAGAAGAAAAACTCAAGGAGTTTAAAATTGAAGATGATATACGAAAATTGGGACACAGAGTGTGTGCGCCCAGAGTAGTAGAAATAAAAGAAGAAATAATGAAAGAAACTCATAGTTTATATAATAAAATAGGGTGGAGGTGAACTGAGACATCTGTGGGTGACCATCTGATCCGGTAGACCCTAACAAAAGTGAGGTTAATCATAATAATCGATGAATCATAATCCCTATCAAGTTTCATGATACAGTTCATACTGGTAGGAGACCTGGTGAATAGTTAACGTAAATGCTAATTCAGATTTAATAACTGGTATATTATTAGTGAAAAGAAAGTGAAAGTTTTTGTTAATTTTAGAGAGATCAGCAACCAATCAGTGAGTAAAAGTTCTCACTTGGGTGTTTAGTTATGTGATTGATTGAGCAATAATCAGGTTCTTAATATGATGAGTGATCACAAGAGATGAATAAGTAATACAATTAGAAAGATTGGATATTGATAGTATAAATCAGAATGTGACCGGTAAAATACTAAGACTATTAAACTTATGCATTTTGTGTGTTTAGTACCTTTTAGATACAGTAAGAATTCCTTGAAACTACGATAATGAACTGAGAAATAAAATCGTATGAACTTAACTGTGTGACATATCAGTATGAATGTGAATACTTTTGTGATAAGCAATGTTCATAAGTATGTATATGATATCATTATTGTATCGGAGGAAGGGGCCTGGTTAAACCGGAGGTGACTGAAGGGGAGTATTGTTGTTATTTATTATATCGGAGGAAGGGACCGGGTTGAACCGGAGGTGATCGAAGAGGAGTATTGTTGTTATTTATTGTATCGGAGGAAGAGACGGTGTTAACCGGAGGTGATCGAAAGGAAGTATTGATGTTATTTATTTTATTGAAGTATGCATGAATGTATGTTTTGTGACACCTAGTATATGGATGCGATTATTTATATCATCTGGTATATGAATGTGGTTACTCATGACGTCTAATATATAAATGTGGTTATTTATGATATCCAGTATATGAATATGATTGTTTATTATATCTGAATTATGGATGTTGTTATATATGATACCTAGTATATGTATAAAGTCGTTTATGACATCTGGTAAATAGATTATTGTAACTTCCAGTATATGTATGTGATTGGCTCATATTTCTTCATGTATGAACATACAGTTATATTTAGATACTACCAGGAGTGGTATGTGATGTCCGTGTGTCTTGCATCTTATATGTATATTGAAAGAACAAAAATCAATATAAAAGTAAGTAAGATCTTGCACTTCAAGAGAGTGATTTGGGTTGTTTCATATCAACAGGATTGTTGATTGATATCTAGTAATATGATTGGGGGTGATCAGTATATCAACAGATCCATGGGTTTATATCTGGTCAGTGAGTTGATAGTGTACCGCCACGTGTGATAGGTTTTTAATCAAGTATATAATCTGATGTGTATATACAAAGTAAACTTGTTAATAAATTGAGAGTAACTTGAGGTAATCAAAATACATATAATATCCGAAAATATGTGGATAAGTATTGTACATATGTGAAAGAGATAGATAATTGAAAGGACTAAACGGTTGTAACCATGACTTGTGTGCCATCGCGGGTGGTGAATGATATTCTATAAAATCGTGTGTTATATGTAACATACAAATGAGTTGTGAATTGAGTATATACATGATATACGAACATGTTATACAATATTATACCATAAAGTCTGTAAGTGATATATATATATATATATATATATATTATATATATATATATATATATATATATATATATATATATATATATATATATATATATTAAAGTGGATGTGATCGTGAACCTCTAGGCGAACATATAAGATAGATGATCAGATTAAGTATTGTATAATACATGATATCATATGATAATGAAATTGGTCATCGTATTAGAAGAATGCATATACAAAGTACCAGATACTAGAAAGAATCTATGATCCATTAAGCTGCAGTATCAACCATATTAGAAAGACATTGAAACTGATTCTTGAAATTTGTTCAACTGCATCATACTTGAATTATAAAGGTATATAACAATTCATATATCTGACTGACTGATTTTACTCACTGAGCTGTTGAGCTCACCCCACCACAGATTGATGTTTCTAGGTCATGGCAATGCAAATTCCGGCTTAGAGCTATAAGGATGTTCTCTGAGATGATGCATGTATTTTATTGTAGAATGTGATTCCCTTTTGTAAACTTCGATTTTATTAGTAATTGTGAGTTAGTGCTAGTAGCAGTAAATAGTGATACACTTTAATAAATGGAGATAAATATGAATGATTACAGTTTGTATATTGAGTAGAACTCATAAATCGTTTTGTGTTAGAATATTATATCAAGGGAAGCACTCTTATATATGTTTATTTGATTGAGATGAACGATATGATGAAATTTGGAATTGATAAGTAGGCTGATATTAGCCGAAATAATTTATATTGTATTGAGATAGACTCCATATTTCTAGGGAGATGCTGTCAAATTTTTGTAGAATATCTGAATAAATAAATATTTGGGTTGATGATTATGAATATTGAGGTAATTAAACACTGAGACCATTACAATACTTGTATCTCTCGTATTAGAAACCCAATACTAGCACTACAGCTACTCAATGAAAAACTATGACAAAACTACACATTAGCGGTTTGATAGAAACACTACGAGTGTACTCGTTACACTTGAGACCATATATCTGTTGTAGCAGTGGGCTTCTAATGCAAGAAATGACAAGTATAAAGAGAGAAAGACAGTAATATAAGATGATAGAAAAGGAGAGAGAGCACACCAGTATTTAACGTGGTCCAGTCAATGTGACCTACGTCCACGGAGAAGACAGAAAGAAGAATCCACTAATCAAAATGAGAGAATACAAGAGATTACAACTCAAATCCCACTCACCCAAGCCTAATGAAATCCAACTCACTAGAGCTTAACAAAAAAAAGATGAATGACAAGAGAAAGGAGAGAACAATACAATATTTGACAACTCTCTCTTCTCACTTCCTTGCTCCTTGAAATCTCATGCAATGTGGTGCCTATTTATAGGCAAAACTTTCAAACCCCTTCATCACTTCACCCTACACATATATCAAAATCATAGGGTGGCTATAATCTTCATAGGGTTGCTAAGATCTTCATAGGGCGACTATAATCTTCATAGAGTTGCTAAGATCTTCATAGGGCGACTATGATCTTCATAGGGTGGCTAAGATCTTCATAGTGCGGCTATGATCTTCATAGGGTGGGTATAATCTTCATAGGGTGGTTATTGATGACTTTTAGGGTGGCTAGAGATTTCATAGGGTGGCTAAGATTATGATTTGATTTATTCATTAAAGATTTATTAACAAATCTCCACCTTATCTTAATGAATAACAAATCTCTCAACCTTAACTTGCACTATATCAAGCGTCCTTTGGATTCTTACTGTCTTCTCTAGCCTCGATGGGCTCAACCTTCACCACTTTGAACACCAAGCAAATTGAGACAGTACTCGAAGTTGTGCGAAGGTACAGGCTTTGTCATCATATCTGCTGGATTATCTGCAGTACCAATTTTCTTAACTTTGATGACTTCAATTTCTCGAATAAAGTGATACCTGACATCAATGTGTTTGGTTCTCTCATGATACATCTGGTGCTTCGTCAGATGTATAGCACTCTGGCTGTCACAAAACACCATAGTTACTCCTTGGTGTAGCCGAGATCTTCAACCAAGCCTCTTAACAAAATAGCTTCTTTCACTGCCTCTGTAACTGCCATATACTCTGCCTCTGTAGTAGACAAAATAACTGTCGACTGTAAAGTCGCCTTCCAACTAATGGCACTGCCTGAAAGAGTGAAAGCATAACCTGTCAGAGATCTTCTTCTATCTATCCAATTGCCCGCAATATCTGAATCCGAATATCCTGTAATTTTGCAATCAGAATTACTTTCCCTGTCAAAATACAGACCAATGTTAGTAGATCCTTTTAAATATCACAAAATCCATTTCGCTACCTGCCAATGGCCTTTTCCTGGCCTGTCCATATATCGACTTACGACACTGACTGCATGTGAAATGTCCGATCGAGTGCACACTATAGCATACATAATGCTTCCAACTGCACTGGTATAGGGAACATGAGACATGTACATCTCTTCTTCATCAGTTTGAGGAGACAAATCTGCTGAAAGTCAAAAATGAGCAACAAGTTGAGTTTTCACAGGTTTGGCATTAAGCATGCCAAATCTCTCCAACACCTTCTCGATGTATTTCTTCTGAGGTAGGAACAATTTCCTTCCTGCCTGTTCCTGTAAATTTTCATTCCCAAAATCTTCTTCGCTACTCCTAAATCTTTCATCTCAACTCTTGTTTGAGTTGAGCTTTTAACTTATCAACTTCAAATATGTCGTTAGCTGCAATCAACATGTCATCAACATATAAAAGCAAATATACAAAAGAACCATCATTTAGCTTCCGATGATAAACACAACTCATATTTACTCCTAGAGTAGCAATGCTCAATCATGGAAGTATCAAACCTCAAATACCATTGCCTAGGTGACTGCTTCAAATCATAAAGAGATTTCTTTAACCTGTACACATGGTCTTCTTTGCCTTCAATAACAAATCCTTCTGGTTGATGCATAAAGATTTGCTCTTCAAGCTCGCACATCAAGTTGCTCGAGCTTTAAATCGAACCAAGCAACCATGGCTAGCAACACGCGAATAGAGGTGTGCTTCACAACTGGAGAGAATACTTCATTGAAGTCGACACCCTCTGTTTGACTGTAGCCTTTGGCTACCAAGCGTGGTTTGTATCTTACAGACTCAGCACCAGGAATTCTTTCTTTCTTCTTAAAGACCCATTTGCAGCTAATAATTTTCTGTCCCCTGGGCGGCTTCACCAACTCCCATGTTTAGTTCTTGTGAAGAGATTCCATCTCTTCAGTCATAGCAACAGTCCATTCTGCAGCTCCATCAGAACTGATAGCCTCATTGTAGGTGGAAGGCTCTGGAATCTCAATAGATTCTGTCACACTTAGAGCATAAGCGACCATATCTGCATAGGCGTATCGCTTAGGTGGACGAATATGCCTTCTTGCTCTCCCCGGTGGCAATATTGTACTGTTGTTCTTGCAGTGTATCATCACCCGAAGTTGAACCTTGAGCATCATTGACTGGTTCAACGCGAGTGCTCTCCTGCACTCCTTCTGTAACTTTGTTCTCAAGCTCCACCTGCTTACTTGCTTCCTCTTTTGAACCTGTAATATCAACAACAGACTCCTTTCTCGGTTAAAGCATGTAATTTTCATCAAAAGTAACATCCCTTCTAAAAACAAATTTAGGTGACTTAGTATCAGGACACCACAACCTGTATCCCTTCACCCCAGTAGCATAACCAAGAAATATAGCTTTCTTTACCCTAGGTTCAAGCTTACCATCATTTACATGAAAATAAGCAGGGCAACCAAATACTCGTAAATGAGAGTAATTAGCAGGGGTACCAGACCATACCTCTTCAGGAGTCTTAAAATCAATAGCTATAGAGGGAGACCGATTTACCAAATAGCAAGCTGTATTTACTGCCTCGGCCAAAAACATTTTGACAAATTGGCATTAGAGAGCATACACCGAGCTCTCTCCAACAGTTTTCTGTTCATCCTTTCTGCAACTCCATTCTGTTGTGGTGTGTACCAACTGTACGATGCCGCACAATTCCTTCATTTTTACAAAATTGATCAAACTCCATGGAACAGAACTCCATTCCATTGTCGGTCCTAAGGCACTTCACCTTCTTTCCTGTTTGCTTTTCGATCATAACCTTCCACTGCTTGAAGGTAGCAAACACATCGCTCTTATGCTTGAGAGGATACACCTAAACTTTTCTGGAATAATCATCAATTAAATTTAGAAGGTAACTAGCTTCACTTTTTGATGGAACCTGAGAGGGACCTCAAACATCTAAATGGATGTAGTCTAAGGTATCTTTAGTCCTGTGAACACCTGTACCAAAAGAAACTATGTGCTGTTTGCCAAAAACACAATGTTCACAAAATCAAGCTTTCCTATTTTCTGGCCACAAAGCAAACCTTACTTACTCAACACATGTAGTCCTCTCTCACTCATATGCCCTAACCGCATATGTCACAAACGACTGGTATCTAAGTCTGGATCTTCTGACATTGACACAGCGACATCACCTGCCACTGTGCTACCTTGAAGGATATAAAGGGTATCCATCTTCTTTCCTTTCATCACAATAAGAAAGCCTTTGCTAACTCTCAAAACTCCACCTTCAGCTGAAAACTTATAGCCGTTGAAGTCAAGGGTGCCCAAAGAAATTAAATTTTTCTTCAAATCCAGCACATGTCGAATATTACTCAACATTCTAACAATACCATCATGCATTCTAATCTTGATTAACCCAATACCAATTGTCTTGCAGGGCATGTTATTTTTCATTAAGACATTACCACCATCAATTGGTTGATAAGTCACAAACCAGTCCCTGTGAGGACATATGTGATAAGAACAACCTGAATCAAGAACCCATTGATCTCGTGAACGGGCATTAAGGACGGTAACTGAAAGAACCTCATGTGATGTGGAGGCTTCTTCTGCAACACTATCAACTGAAGATTTCTCATCTTGAGATTTTCTCCTTAGATCTTCTTTTTCTTTGAGCTTAAAATAATCTTTTTTATAGTGTCTAAACTTATGACAATAGTGACACTCAACATTTTTTCTTAACCTAGATTTAGATCTAGATTTTCTCGAGATTTTTCTCGACCCTTCTCTGTCACGACCACACGGACGAACAAGCCTTCAGCTTGATCCTCACTTCTTACAACTGATACTTTTTGTCTTAACTCCTTAGAATGTAAAGCTGATTTGACATCTTCTAAAGAGAGTGTATCTCTACCATAGAGCATACTATTAACAAAATTTTCAAAGGAAGGAGGTAATGAGCATAATAAGATGAGAGCCTGATTTTCTTCATCTATTCTAACATCAATATTTTTTAAATCCATGAGAATTTTATTGAGCTCATCTAAGTGGTCTTTAATTGGCGTACCTTCCTTCATGCGAAGGGTGAAGAGACGCTGCTTCAAGTAGAGCTTGTTGGTCAAGGACTTTGTCATATACAAGCTCTCTAATTTGAGCCACAAACCCGCGACGGTATCTTCATCGGTAACCTCCCGCAAAAGTTCGTCGGCTAGACAAAGTTGTATGGCAATATGCGCCTTCATCTCGAGTTCTTCCTTTTCGTCCTCGGACATAGATTCCGGCAGCTTGCCCTTACCGGATAAGACTTTCAACAAGGCTTGTTGCACCAAGAGAGCCCGCATTTTGACTCTCCACAAACTGAAGCTATTTCTCCTGTCGAATTTCTCTACTTTGTACTTTGCCGAAGCCATCTCGAAATCCACAAGAAGATAACACTAGCTCTGATACCAGTTTGTTGTAGCAGTGGGCTTCTAATGTAAGAGATGACAAGTATAAAGAGAGAAAGATAGCAATATAAGATGATAGAAATAAGGAGAACAGCACACCAGTGTTTAACGTGGTTCGGTCAATGTGACCTACGTCCACGGAGAAAACAGCAAGAGGGATCCACTAAACAAAGGGGAGATACAAGAGATTACAACTCAAATCTCACTCACTCAAGCCCAATGAAACCCAACTTACTAGAACTTAACAAAAGAAAGATGAATGACAAGAGAAAGGAGAGAACAATACAATATTTGACAACTCTCTCTTCTCACTTCCTTCCTTCTTGAAATCTCATGCAATGCGGTGCCTATTTATAGGCAAAACTTCCAAACCCCTTCCTCACTTCACCCTACACATACATCAAAATCATAGGGTGGTTATGATCTTCATAGGGTGGCTAAGATCTTCATAGGACGGCTATGATCTTCATAGGGTGGTTAAGATCTTCATAGTGCGGTTATGATCTTCATAGGGTGGCTATTGATGGATTTTAGGGTGGCTAGAGATTTCATAGGGTGGCTAAGATTATGATTTGGTTTATTTATTAAAGACATATCAACAATATCTTTAATAAGTGCTAACATGGTTCCTTTGATCAATATATTATTAATTAATCATATTAATGAAAACGGCAAAATCTATGTGAAAAATATTAATTTTCTCTATGCGTCCATGAGGAAACGATTTGAATATTTGTAGTCGCGATGTCTTTGCCGGGAACCTCTTGATCAATTACCATGATGTGAGCAAGAGTCGGCATGAGAGCGTATCTTTTATACTGAGACTAGATTTCTATCAAAGTTGTACTATATACGTAATTTAGGACAATGTTGGACAATGATCTTTAATAAACTCAACATTTCCTTGTAAAGATTGACTACATTCTAAATTGGAGTTAAGGCATCGACCTCATTCATCATTCTAAAACAAACTTATTGTATATTAAAAGGCATCGGTAGCAACGTGTAATACCATTTTTTTTAATTTGTATTATTGTAAACATCTTTTTTAACTATTAGAGTAATTTAAAAGCACTTTCTTGTCTTCCAAGAAAGCCGTGTAGAAATAGATTGAAAATGAAGTGCCATGGTATTTACCAACAAATTAGTAGATGTTTTATTCTAACAGACTATTTTTTTGAGGCACAGAAGTCTTGCCTGGTGAAGCATAGGGTTAAAGGAGGTCTTAACTTCAAATAGATAATCAGCTATAGTAAAGAGAGAATAAAGATGTAAAGGGGACAAAAAGAAAAAAAAATAGAGTGCTAGACTTTAAAAGGCTAATTCTGATCTTCGACAATCTCATGGAGATATAATAGACTGTATAGCTAATTAGACAATACAAATCAGAACATACAGTTATGAATTATGAATTATATATTATGTCAATTAGAATAATTTTAACAAGAGGTGTACTGCTTCGACCAAATGTCAAATGTTTATTTTTCTCCCTTGTATAATCGCAATAGAACTTTCATACATACTTTTAGCAAAGATACTAAAAGCATGTATTTTCTCTCACGTGCAACATAAAAGAAATTCAATGAGCAAACAATTTTGGCTCAGTACTGCTGAATAGTTGAATATTTATATATTTTACGTATTATATACAAGTATATATTTTGAAAGATATTTGCTGAGGACCGGGCTCGTTGACAGGTCCTACTACTTCCAACTCGGAAGCGGTCATCATAATTTAATACTAACCGGTCATGTTTCCAGTTTCGACCGGCTACAGCCAGTTGCCCACGTACGGACAACCCTAAACCCTTGGACGGTGTACGTGATAAAAATGCTAATTTCCGTCAATAATTTTTTCCAACCTGTACTCCAATCTCCATTCTGCTTGCCGAATACCTCCACAGAGAAAATTCTACGTGGTCAAGTCTCTAAGAGGGTTAAAAATATTTCCAAGTTCAAAGAGTCTTTTCAACCAACAAGGTCTTCTCTGCGACCCAAGAACCAAGAACTTGATCCAAACCTCATGGACCATGACTCAGTCCTAATTCCCTTCTCACATTTTTTTTCTTTTCTCCTTCCTTTCTGTACGTTTCACGAAGTTAACTCGCTAACTTCTCATAACGTGTGAAAAAAGATCCGTAATCTTTGAAAATGTACCCAATTTGTACTCTGTCTCTATATATAATTTCTTCCCCCTTATGCTCTCTTAACTCCCACACAACGAAAACACATTACTGCCATGGACAACATCATATCTCAAATCCTTCGTGGATGTAACCTCGCCGGAGAAATTGAAGCGAACCTCCCCAACTTAGCGAACCATCGCCCGGCGGTGCTGAGAAGCTTGTGCGAGGACGTTGTTCGGGCCTTCAACAATGCCATCCATGAACTTGATGCACAACCACACATGCTATTGGGAAGGGATCATCAAGGGCTGCAAGCTATGGATTTCCTCGGGCCGAGGGTGATCGAAGAAGGTAATGTCCCCTTCAATGAGATGGGCCCGGCCGTAGGGTTTGTTGTCGGATCGAGCAGTGCTGTAGCTCAAGAGGTTGAGTCTGAAATGCCATTTTTTGGAAGGGAGCAGCAGGGGCGGTGCCGGTGGTGGAGGGGTCGTCGTCGGGGATGGGGAGGAGACCGGGGACGGGGTCAACAGGTCAGAGGCAGTCGAGAAAGAGGTGGAATTCAAAGCTCTTGCTTTTTGACTTTTTTTGATGTGTTCACATATAGGGAATTTTCCTTGCATGTGATAGGGAAACAACAAGGGAAGTGCATAGCACATAGCATGTTTGTGTCATGTTCACATACATGAAACAAAATTTAGTGATTTTGATCATTAGATATTGATCAAACAAATTTAAAAAGACTGACTAATTAGCTGTTTTAATTAACTAATTGATTTTTGGTGTTTGAATTGTAAGGAAGGAGAGTAGAGGGATGAGGACGATTAGGGTTCCGGCTGTGCGCACCGGGAACATGGAGAACCCACCGGACGATGGGTACACCTGGAGGAAGTACGGCCAGAAAGACATCCTTGGCTCCAGATTTCCCAGGTAATTAAAATCTTATTTAAACTAAACTACTAATGATGATTAAAGTCACAGAATGTCACTGCTGCTTATTTCTTGTATTAAGCTTATAATGAAGAACCAGACCTTGCCCTTGTATAAGGGGGCAATAATAGGTGATTGCAAACACGCGACTAAAAACTTTTGATAGATCATTCTTCCTAAAACACTTAATTTGCAAAATTGCAAAATATTAGATTAATTTTTTTTCCAAATTAATGTCTGGTGATGCTATGAAAAGGAGATATGATCTTTCACCAAAGGCCAGCTCTCCATGCAATCAAAAACATTGTTAGCTCTTATTACTTGTTTGAACTAGATCTTATAAAGATCTTACATAAACATGCACTAAGCTTACACCTAGGAAGATGGATAGTGTTCTTTGGACGCATGGGTTCCATGCACCGGCCGGACTTTGCCTTGTACATTTGGGTAAATTAATTAATGGGCGATTGCAAAATATGTGATTCATTATTTCATTAACTCTATTAGATAACTTGTCTCAAGAAAATATCATAAATTGAAAGTTATGTGAATAATGATTTCAATAATGACTAATATACGAAGGAAAAACAGATATAAGGCCAACTAGCACTTGAAACAATTTTTTTTTTTTTTTTTTTTGTTTCTGAGGAGAACTAGCACTTCAAACATTAATCAAGGACACAAGTATCATATACCCTTTGTATATGCACAAGATCTTGTATATAATTTCCACCGGAAGAAAAATGTGGCAAACCATTGATCAAATTCTCAAATTACACTGATAATGCTCACAGGCACGCTTATATATCATAGTCAAAACATAATCAATTCAAAAGTTTTGCCGACTGCAGGAGCTATTTTCGTTGCACACACAAGAACTTCTACGGCTGTGACGCAAAGAAGCAAGTCCAGCGCCTCGATGAAGACCATACACGTACGAGGTCACCTACTGCGGCGATCACACATGTCAGACATCCACAACCCCGCTCCTCCTTCCTCCAATGGTAACCAACAACCCGCAAACAGACGCGACAATGGCAGATGCAGCAGTACAAAATCCATCATCATCTCTATCTACCTCGATCCAGCTCGGTACCAGTAGCTGGCCGTTTGATATTGGCCCAAGAGATCATTTCCCTTCTCACGCCGGTGAGAGCAGCGCTGGCCCGGCCCATGCCGGCTCTTCTGATTGCCCGGTGGCGGATTTGGCTGATGTCATGTTCAATTCCGGCAGCAGTGGAAGCAGTAGCATGGATGCTATCTTCTCACTCAGGCATCATGAGAGCTGGAAGGACAAAGAGGAGTAGCTCCTGATTATTAATAGATATTATTATTATTATTATTTCATGTGAACAAATTAATTACTTGACATAAATATGAGTCTTCATTTTTTTTTCCTGGCTATCCTCTTGGCTTTGTAATAATATATAATTGTAAGGGCCTATATTTGTACAGGAGAGAGGAATTAAAGCTATTTATTTATTTATTTTGATGAAAGAAGATAATTTATTCTTGGTCTATATATGGTTTTAACTATACGTTTTTATTTTCAGATTAATTAACGAAATATTTGAGTTTCTCATACCAATTTCATAGTAATGAGATTATAGTAATTATCCTTTGCTATTTAACTAAAATCATCCGAAGTATTGCAGGGTTCAACAAGTGATTTATATTTCTAGCTTAAATTCTACTGGTTGATCAGGAACTTAATTGTTGGAATTTTGATGAAAAAAGATGTAGGATGAGTCATTAAATTTAGTAAGTTCAACAATTTGAAACATCTGATTTTTATCTTCCAAGATCAAAAGAAAGAAAGACTTTCAATCGCATCCGGAAACGTGAAAATTGGAGCCCGTATGAGAAAGTTAAGATGTTTTTGCGTTTCAAGATGCAGTGGAATGGTCTTTCTGTTCTCTTGATCTTGGAAGAGAAAATTTCGATGTTTCAAATTGTTGAACCTACAAAGTTAGTGATTCGCCCTGCATAAAAAAAACAAAATTGTTTATTTATATTTCTAATGAGTTCTTGCATGGCTAATTTAACTGATTATATATCTTCAAGTATTATTAAAAAAAAAAAAAAAAAAAATTTATACTGTTCACCTGTCTGATATATGGCATGTTTTTAACTAAAAATAGAAGTTTTAGCAAATTATATATATAAAAAACTGTTCTTTCTAGCATATTTGCAATAATTAAAACTTATAAATGACTACATAAAAATGCTTTTTGTTGTTTGAATAATAAAATATTTGTGAAAATACTATATAGAGAGTTTCACTAGTGTTATGGTTTGTGGAATGTACTGTACTCATTAGGTTAGTTACAGTATTGTTTTAAAAGAAATTCATTTCAGTATTTTCTCACAATACTGAAATTTGTGTATTGACAGGAGATTTTCAAATTTCTTGTAGTAAGCTTTCTTCTCTAACTATTTGGATTTTTTTAACTACTTTAACTAGTTGGATATTTCTTTTCGTTGATTTTTTTCTTAAATTTCCCTGGGAAATTATAATCTTGCAGCTACTTATCTTGTTTTAGTTTAATTAGCATTTATAGATGTTTGATAGCCATAGCCTATGTATTTGTTAGAGTAAGGGCTCTAAACTTTATACGAGGTGGCAAAGAAAGTTTCCACTTTTTCCTTGGATTCATTGAAATGTATGAGAGAGAGTTTGGACTTGGACAATTGCTACAAGCTTGAATTTTTCACTAGACCTAGTCTCAGATTTATTGAAATGTGACTAGATTCAGTTCTTAATAATTAGATATTAGATCTTTTTCAGATTCAATTCTACTCAAATCTCAATTAAGTGGCATTGACTCGGTTAGGAAAGATGGTGAAAAACGTTGTGCATGTTTCTCATTGATGGTGAAAAACGTTGTGCATGTGTCTCATTGGTACTAAACAATGTTTTTTTGTATATGATGAAAAAAAATGGTTACTATTTTCTTGACCGCAATATTTTAATTCTTCAAAGTATCTAGCTATAGATTTTCTTCAATGCAGATCCTACTGCTTTTAGAATTGACTGGACTCTTTGGGGCATGAAAACTGCAAATATACTGCTGTCAGCGAGTTACTCCATGCACTAGAGTAAAAGGCGTTTCTACGCGTGTTGACGATCGTAAAAATAAGATTTTTTTTACAGACCTTGTGCTAATGATAGGAGATGACATGCCTTCTTCTCGTTATTCTTCCCATTGAGTGATGCGGGTGATGAGGATTTGATGGAGATAATCTTTTTTGACATTTAATTGAGAGGGAAAGAGGAATTTGAAGTGGAGAGATCTTAGGGATTCAATTGAGAGAGAGAGAGAGAGAGAGAGAGAGAGAGAGAGAGAGATGGTAGAAGTGATTTTGAAGATTTAAGTAGCTAGGGTCTTGTGGAGAGATGGAAAGATCTTATGGATTCAATTAAGAGAGAGAAGGATTTGAAAGAGATGGCTATTGGTTATTTTGGGGATTTCACTAACTAGGGTTTTGTGGTAAGTTAAGTTGCAATGTAGCTTTCCTTTCCAATTAAAAAAAAAAATATCCGTGCAACTAAACTTTTAATTATTAGTACCTTATTTTCGATAGACAACTTTGTTATTTTCAAGAAGATGAAAATGGAAAAAAGAATGGTAAACACATGCATGACACGTGCATCCTAAAAAAAAATAAAAATTGAAGTGCACGTGCACAGCACATAGCAGTAAAATATATGGTTAACTATAACCACGTCATAAACCTTACACTTGTACTGTTATTTAATTTCTACAACTGTATTCATTAAGCTCTACAGCTCTGCATCAATCAAATCAAACAAGATGGAGCAGATCCTTCTAGCAATTGGACTCGATCAGCAGAGTAATTAAACAGTCTATGCCCGAGAAAGTTAGGCGAAAGCTCCTAGTCCTTGCAAGGAAATTAAGCTAAACATGCAGCCACTAATCTTTGCTTCTTTGTGAGTACGCGTAATCTTCTGCTTAATTTCTCTTTGTCATCTCGCACTCTACAGTTGACTTTCTTGAAACAATAATTATTAATTTTTATTAGAATAATTACGAAATCTGTTTTTTCTATAAGCAGATTTCGTAATTATTCTAGGGATATAATTACTAATAATTAAACAATCTCGCACTCTACAGTCCTAATACTATTCTTAACACATCCTAATACTACTGTACAGTCCGACTCAAAATATATATTAAAAGCCAAATGATTAACAATCTCGCACTCTACAGTCCGACTCAAAATATATATTAAAAGCCAAATGATATGTACACGCATTTAGTTTACGGCCTGTTTGGTTGGGAAAAGAATTTGAGAGAACTGCCAGTGAGGCCCACAAGATCTGTTTTCTTTGAGAAAATTTGATGGTGAGCCCCACGCTCCTAGGTTTCCACCCGATTTTCAGTTTTTGTGCAGTGAAAACAAATCGAAAAAATGCTGATGTTTTACCACAACAGCGTCATTTTTCTCGTTTCCGAGCGAAGAGATGTTCTACT